>CAOLHI010000121.1:600000-896357 GCA_948474755.1 Ctenosaura bakeri | reverse complement strand
GTTTGACTTTTTATGTCTCTTGGTTCTATCAGAGACAACTCGTGATGGATCTTTTACCCGCATCTATTGTTTACTAGAAGAAGGAGGAGGAGGAGGGAAAGAAAGAAAGAAAAAAGTGAGATACTCACTGACAAGATGCAAAGGTATGGCTCCCATAAGCAACTCTTAACATGTTGCATTATGTACATGTGCAAATAATACAAGTAGCCTTAACCCCATTTCAGATAAAGAATTCAGAGAGTTCTCTGGCAGTAAATCTTCCCACTGTCTTACCACAGGTGGCTCCCAATCACTTCTTTTAAGCCACATCTGTGTACACCACACCTTTTAAGCCCCATCTGTGTATCATACAGCACAATGAGATGAGGACTACCAGAAACAGAAAACGTTAAATCAAAACATAACTATGTTAATGTAATACTACCAGCATAATGAAGAATCTGATTAAGTAACCTGAGACCTTCTGCTGGAAAATATAACTGTCTGAAAGCTGAATGCCATAAAACTAGCCAGCTGGTAGGTATTGTTATTCAGGCAAACAACAAGACGTCTCTTCCCCCAACATTTGACTATTACTTATGTCTCACATTTTATCCAATCCTTGTTCTACAATGGTCAGGGTACTAGACACTGTTTTCTCCCACCCATTCCATCTTAACAGCTGCCTGAGAGGAGGGTGAGTGGACTAATGGTTACTAAGCCAAGATATTCAGTGAGCTTCATGTCCAATGAGAATGTGAACCAAGATATCCCAAGTTCAAAGCTTTCTGCACTATGCCACACTATATTAAAACAAGGCTAAGAAAGAAAATGGGTTAAGTTATCATCTATTTCATCAAGCAGTGATTGTGTGATAAATACTTAGCCTCATGGCTTTTCCAAGACAAAGCCAGATTGTAGGTCACAAATCACATCAGGGAATGTTTCCTCCAGTTCTAAGAACAACATGTTTTATATGAGCTGCATGGAGATGTATTTTGTAACTACCTGTGGCATTTTCTGATGTTCAAAGCTAGCTCAGCTGTCATCCAATTACAGGCAGGACCACATTCATCATGACTAGCTAGTGGACAATTTCATCAATCAGCAGATCAGATGTTTCAGCACACTGACAGCTCTGAAAGCCTTTCAAGCGTACAAGCACTTAATGCTTCCTACAGCAGTAAAACAACCAGAACTACAGACTGGTAGTGGCAGCAACACTTCTTTCATCCCCAACTGTCATCTGAAATTCTCAGTATGTCATAACCATCATATCATGTACAAGGGGATGTCCCACACACAATGGGCATCTCACATGAAACCTGAGTGATTTCAAGAAGGTGGTGCTGGGGACTACTGCTTTTCTCCGTGGGCATTCTCCTGTGGGGTTCTGCAGAAATCTAATAATGGCACCACAGTCACATGTCAACATATCTAGGCAACTCTTCCAAGGGAATTCATGTAGATGTAATACAGCCAATAATTCCCCAAGGGAACAACAGGAATGCCTCAGGACCACCTTATGATTTTTCAACCACTGAAGCACAGCACAGCACAGCACACACACACACCTAACCCACTTAACTGGTCCAGAAGGACATCATATAATCAATGATATCAAAAGCTGCTTTGATGTCTGGTAGAACGAATGGGGTCAGCCTACCACTGTCAGTCTCTCTGAGCAAAGTGCATCCCTAGGGCAACCAAGCCAGCCTCCATCTCAGACTCTAGTTAGAAATTAGATAGATTGTCTTGGTTCCATTTCATAAGCACCTGGAGCTGGCCTACCACTGTCTATTCTGCTACTCTGGGTAGAAATGGCAACTTGGAGATGGCCTTGATTGCCCAATAGAACCAGAAAATGCTTCTTCTATAACAGTCTTACTACTTTCTTTCAAAGAAGGTGAAAATGAATCTTCCCCATTGGAACTCAAACTTGAGGTGCTGCCTAATTCTGATTCTTTATCATTGATCGACAAGGACTAAAGGGATAATGGTGCATGGGTTGAATCAAGCACCATATCCACATTCTCAGGTGTCAACAGTTAACATTAATTTACAAATTTTAGTAAGGAGAGCTTCTCAAGGTTTCTGCTATTGTCAGGAGCTGCCAAGAGTCAAACTGTTAGTCCTTGCATCTAGGTGTGCTCATTCCATTCATTTGCAGAACTTGGACTCTGACCTCCCAATCTGGCCACTGGATACTCCAGGACGAACAGGAACATAAGAAAGCTTCTTGTTGTCCAAGCAACAGGGTCTTTCTGAATTGTGGTGTGTCATTGTGTTCTTTTGGTTTCCATTTAGCCTTAACTTCTGACTTCCCTCAACTTTTATTCCCTACTGCAGCTCCTGGCCCAACCCCAATCACTGCTTATAGCTCTACCCTAACAATTACAAACACCACACTTGAATCTAAGTGGTTTCATACACAAAGAACTAAGCAATCAAACCTTCCAGTTTTGCAAGGATGAGTAACTGACAGATCAAGTTTCTCTGAAAGAAGAAAGGCACGTTCCAATAGGGTCTTAAGCATTCATAAAAGCCCTGCTCTGTGACTAAGGTGGGTGTAGTACTGTCACCGCACTGTATAACTTCAAATGGTGTTATCACGCCATACATCCCCCCTCTGTAGGATGTGCTATTTTCATAATTGGACATATTTATAGCTGGAAAATATGTTTGAAAGCTGGTTGTAAGCATATGCCAGGTCAGCATGACCTCAGACATGATCAAGTTATAAGTCCAGAGAGAATTAGGTGGGAAAGCCTGATGCTGCTGGGTTTGGGATAATCCTTTCAAAAGCTGTAAGCAACCAGCACAGGGACCATATGTGAGCATATCCTATGGAGACCTTCCCTCTTCACACCATCTGACCAAAATTAAGAGATTGTCAGCACTCCCATCAATGTTTTGTCACCTAAAGTTAAGACAATTAGCCCATCATGGACTCCTTTCTCAACCCCGAGAGAAAGCCATTACCACTTTTGTCCATGCTCCTTCCTTCAGAGCAGGAAACAGAATATAAAAGCCCCAGATCCAGCCTCAGTAAACTGTAGCACACGGTAGTACGTTGGGTGTTACACTGCACGTGGTACCCCAAATTCCAGTTTCTTTGTGCTACCCTCAGACATACTACCTGAGCCACTCCACTTCAACCTCCTGCTTTAGGATTGGTAACTCTCACTCTTTCCACTCAATTTTTCTCTATCCAGCCTTTCTTGCCTTATATTCTGATAGCTCTGTATGGTTCTTGAGAGTGTCTGTTTTCTTGTGTGTTTGCTAATTCCCAATAAAATATTCTGTTTAACTTTTAACTGTAGTCGTCTCTACAGTTAGTACTAATATACACAGGTGAAAAGATCTTGCCATTACTCTCCTCTCACAGGCCTCTTTTTAGCTATAATTCCCCCTATTTCTAAGAAAACGCTGGCACTGCTGGTGGACCCCACGTTCCCCCACCTTTTAGTGTAACCATGGCCTCTAAAACAATGTTCAGTCAAATCACAAATCTTCAACTGTTTACATTTACAACACCATGCTGTCTCCCTCATCACCTTGTGGCTGAAATGCTCCTAGTATCAGTTGGTCAAGTCAGTTCCAGGTTCCAAGGTTCATGTAGATTACCACTGCAGCTATCAGCATCTAGCTGTGTCTCTAAAAGCAGTGCAATTCACCAAAAACTAGGGACCTTAACAGTATGTCTGTCAATTCAAGTCGAGGAATTAATTCTCTTAGACCATGGGATGTGGACACTGACAGAATCACCACAGTGCATCTGTTATGGAGGGGGGGAATCCTTGCTAGGAAACTGCAGTAGTAAAGGAATATTAAAGGAGAATAAGGATACTGCAGAGAAGCAACATGAATGCTTTTCATCTTTTTTCAGTAGGAAAGACTAAAGGAACATACATATGCCTGCACTGACAATTTCAGAAGGGAAATCTGAGGAATGAAGGAACATAACAGTGACAAGACATAAAGTATTAGAACTTACTGACAAATGAAAATCAGAAAAATTGCAAAATGCAGATGTATTTAAAACTTAAATTGTTGGTCTCCTAACAATAATATGTAGCAAGTCACTAAGAATGACCTTTCTCACAAAACGTGGAGTATGGGCAGTTTTAAAAAGTGACCAGTTCCAAAAAATGATCCAGGTGATCTATGTAGTTTTCTAGAGTCTGCTGTTAAGTCTGCTATTGTTTCCAGCTACATTGGTGGAAAGAATTAAAAATAAAATAGTTAAACACACAGAAAGAACTTCAAAACATTTAAGATTCAAACCATTGTTCTGTATTCTTTTAATGTAATCACACAGAAATTGTGAAATATTCAGCACAAAGAAATATTTTTGTTGGTGATGGCATATTATTTTAAAAGCCAAAGACACAGAATATATTCCCAGATCTGTCTACATACAAAGGACAATTTACTCTGACAACCTAGACAGAAAGAGAAGACTCATCTATTCCAGCAGTAAAAGCTACATAAAATGCAATTCTCTGGACTACAGAATGTATCCTTCAATTTGGTATTTGCTTGATTTTAAAGTTGTATGTCAGGACAGAGCAGGAAAAGGAGAACAGCCCAGGGCTTCATCACATGTGCAGCTCAAAACTTCCTTCTGGTAGTTTTGCCACAGAATGAACTGAAAGCCAGATGTATGCTGAAGCCTCTACTTCACAATTTGGACCAGTACACATTCTCAGAATGTTTTGGGAACAGGATGCAATCACCATATTGAACCTATACCACAGAAATAATATTAATGCACTGCAAGTGCTCGATGCATTTATATGTTTCACTACTGTTCAGTTTTCCTTATCACAAAAATATTCAATAAACCTCCACAGAACTAAAAAGGTATGATGAAAAAGAAAAGGCACCTCTCTTGCTGGCCATGTTTCATAGAGCCTACAGAGCTTGGAGATAATCGGTTTGGATGTGTGGCTCTGGTATAGCCTAAAGGGAACTATATACAGTGGCCAACAAAGCAGTAGGATGTCAGGCTGATGGAATGATTAGCACTGTTTCCCAGGAAGCCAGTGACTAACTGCCAAGAGTATAACCTTACATCATTTTTTTCCACACAGCAGACTGTCCCAGTTTGTTCTGCATGACACATGTCAATCTCAAATGAAGGACAAGTTGCTCTACTTTGGACACTACCAGCAAAACACAAGAGACAGATGGTGTGTTGTTATACAACTTAAGGGGAAACTAATCTAAAGAATACCAGTTTTGAAATATTTCCTGAAGAAATATGACAAAATCTTTACAAGTCAAGTAAATTATAGAGAAACTCCACACTCAAAAACATATAGCATGCTGGTGAGCTAAAATGCTGCCTCCATTTTGAAGTAGGAACAACAGTGCTTTAAGATGCTAAACTACAGTACAGGCAACTAGCACCAATAATCTGAAATATTTAACTCAATGCATCTGATAAGAATTAACTGATATACAAGCTGACAATGTCAATAAATATGTAGATAGCATGCTCCTGTTTACCTGGACTTCCAAAAGGTTTTTGAAAAAAAATCCATCACTTATAAAAAAAAAAACCCTGAGCAAAGTTAGCACTCATTGGTCAAGAAGTGAACAGAAAGTAGAGAGCAGGAAAATATGATCTTAAAGACTGACTTGAATGTTAGACTCATAGTATAAAAATAAGCTCAGTCAATCAAGATAAAAGGGGATTATATTTAATGCTAGTAGGAACAGAAGAGATGTTTGCACACAGAATTTCCCAGCTCTCCTTCTCCTCTTCATTACAGTCCTCTGTGGCCTGTGACCTTTCCTTAAGTTTGGCAGACTCTCAGGGCAGTATTTTAAGGGGTATAACGGACCATAACATGGAGAAGAGAGGCAAGTGGGAATTCTCTTACATGCCTGTCCTATCAACACATGCCAGCATTGGGTATAATCCAGAATGTGTTACATAATGGATATACTTGCATAATACAACAAGCTAGGATCCACTAGAATTCTGGCTTGCCATGAATGAGCAGCACACCAATGCAACTGCTCAATCACTCCCACTTGCAGTGAAAGCAGTAAAACAAAGATGATTGACTCTGCAATTAGTGTACTATATTATTTGGAATCAGGTAATCTTCATTCTTTGTTTTACTGCCTCAACAAACCAGAGAAGGAAGCTGAGAACAAACCTTATATTCTTTCTCTAGGTTTAAGGGAAGCTGCCAAACACCCAATAAACCAAGTGTAGGGTAAAGCTCTGCTGTTTACTTAACAGTTTTTACTGCAAGCAGGAGCACCTGAGCAACATACTACTCATTCATGACAAGCCAGAGTTACACAAATCTCTGGCTTCTTGAGGAATGCAAGCACATTATTTGCAATCAGCATTATATCTTGTGGGTGCTGGTTCACCAATTATGCTCTATACTCACCATCAATCTTGTTATTTTTAAGTGGAACACAGCAAATACACTGCTGAAGAAAATTATAAGTAGTATTTATTATTATTTTATTCATTTTTAGCCTGCCTTTTCCCCTGAAAATGGGACACAAGGCAACTAATAACATTAAAACAATACAAATTAAAACATTCATAAAAGTATAAAAATCAGATTTAAAAAAGCAACTGAACAACTTATGAAGCTAAAATATTACATGTTAAAATGTTATACATATTAAAAGCTAAACCAACCGTAAAAGCAGAACTGCACAGCATTAAAAGCCCAAACCTAGTCAGTTTATAAAAGCACAATGACATAAAAGTCTTTTTAACTTGCTGTCGGAAGAAGAGCAAGGATGGGGCCATCCTGGCCTCTCTAGAGAGAAAGTTGCAAAGTCTGGGAGCAGCCACTGAGAAGGTCCTCTCTCTTGTTCCCATCAAAGGCACCTGAGAGTACAGTAGGACAGAGAAGAGCCTCTCCAGATAATCTTAGAGCCTACTGGGCTCATACGTAAGATTAAGCCGGATCCAGACTAAATTACGTACACTTAAGTTATTGCTGAAATCAATGGTTCTTCAGTTACTCATGATTACCTTTACACATTGATTTTAATTGCATCAGAATGCAATTAATTTAGGGTTCCCTCCTGGACAGTCTTTTTTGTGCAACTGCCTTGCCTCATTCATAGATTTTTATGGACAGAAGAGGTTCCAAATTATGCCACCTTCTATTTATAACTCTGCTATGTTTTACTGCTGGTTCTTCTGTCTATTAAGAAATGTTAAGGAGTAAATAGTGGAATAATTCCAGAGTCCTTTTGTCGGGTAGTACTTGGAGTTGCCCATTTGGAAGCACTGCTTATCTGTATCTAGTTCATTGTATTTATATACCACCTTTCAACCACAACATTCAGAAGTTCTGAGAGTTCCAATAAAAATGAATAACCAAGTATGGGAACTCAGATCGACATTTTCAAAAGAAACAGTTCAACTTCTGCTGCCTATGCTTCTAATTATTATGTCTACTTTGCCATACGTTTTGCAGTCATATTGTAGCTATCTTAAATTGCTCATCAGTTATTCTTAAAAAAAAAAAAGCTTTACACTCTGCTAGAGGGCTTTACTTAACAATTTGTCACATGAGAAAACTGCATTTAATCAAAGGGAAACTAGATGTCCAAATATGAGTGAAAATCTATTATTTCAATGTGCCTTTGCATACATATAACGCAGATTTTCTACAGTTTCAAAGGAAATTAATAAAAATCAGGCAGACTGCTAGATTTCACCTTACAACTCTGTTTTACTGTTACAGAAAAATCTACGAATTATGTGCCACATTGGGAGGACTAATGTTCTGATTCCATACAAAACAACTTCCTGTGTTTTGAGACAGGCAGCCTATGTGGATCAATGAAGCAGGATTTCAAAACACTTTCCAAGAATTTATGAAAAGGGATAGCTGCATATCTATAAACATCTATATTTATAAGGATATCTATAAATACACTTTATCTTGTGTCCTTCACCTTCTAACACCAAGCTATGTGGCAAAGGGCAAGGCACACATGCCTGTAAGGATCTACTGATGTAACTTGAAGTGACAAGGCAGATAGTTTAGAGTTTTTAAAGGTGTTACATCTTTTACCAAACCAGTTCCAATCATCTATATGTAGAAATTAGCTACTACTAACAGATCTATGAGATACAGAATAAGCAACTATACATGGATGTTAATAGTTCATGAGCAGCATGGAGATGATTGAAACATACACATACTTTTTAAAAACAAATCCTATGCAGAATAGAAAATAAAAAAAGACTTGGTGATTCTTCATATCTAGACTTTGTGAATTTTTAACAAACTGTAGATGGCAGACATAGTTGTCTGTATGTACTAAGGTGAAGCCAATGATACGGAGTAAGATTAATTCATTAATAAACATATTGTTGTGAGAAGTCACTAGTAATGTTGGTTTAGTAAACTTGCATGTAACTTTCACCAAGTTACAAGTAAGCCCTATAAAAAGATATAGTCCTCCCTCCTACATTTGTGGGTTTGACCTTCAGAAATCAGATTATTCACAAGGCATGTGACTGCCTCCTGTCCATTTTCCTCTCCCATCCTTTGCGTTCCTCACCCCAGGCTTGCAAAGCTTGTGTTTAAAATTGAAGTTTTTCCTGTTGGATGAGCAAAGTCCCCTTCTACTACTGAAGGTGTAGTCTCTCTGCCATTTGGACGCACATTCTGCTGTGTATTGGCTACTGATTGGTCAGGTGCTCCTTTCTCAAGATGGTTGCCAGACTTAGAAGGCCAGAAGTCTTCCCTTTTCTGTCTGAGGGGAAAGTACCAGTAAGCCTTTTAGATTGGTCCCCCCCCCAATCAATGCCGGGTCCAGAGGTAAAGGAATATAAGGGGGAAACTCCAGAGGAGAGTAATTGCAGGGGGGGCAGTTATTTGTAGCTTTTCCATTATGAGGGTTCTGTACCCTAAACCCTCACAAATGTGAAGGGGTTACTATACTTTATTCCATCTGTTGTTATCCATCAGCTACTAAGATATTATACCAAACTACTAAAGGCAGCACAGGGTAAATTTGGTCTTTTATTTAAGGTAGCAAACTAGAACAGCTTGAACCATAAATGGTTCAACCATTCTGCAAAGAGTGAACTACAAGTTTAAAGAGATGGTTTACTTTGGCCAAAGTTAATCAAATAACCTTAAGATGCAAAGCAGGATTACATGAGAGCATCCTACTAAAATCAGAAGAACCTACTTGGTAAACATATACAGGGGCAGGCTGTCTTAGCCAAGCAACAAAATAATTACAATGATACACACCTTTGGACTATGGGCCTTTCTGTGCTACGCTGTTATAGTGCTATTATTCCACTTTCAACACCCTGTGGAATTCTGGGGTTTGTAGTTTACTGAGGCCAAAGAGCTTTCTGGCTGAGAATTCTAAATGCCCCTCCCTCAACTGCAAACCCCAGGATTCCACAGGATGTTGAAAGTGAAATAATAGCACTATAACAGTGTAGTGCAAAAAGGCCCTACGTTCAGACAATCTTAATTCACAAATCCTTTTGAGTTCAACCAAATGGAGGGTAATAAACACAAGAGATGGTTATAAATACAAAACAAACTGCCCACTCAAAGTTACAATTTGAAACCCCTATTGTAATACACAGGCAGGTACAAATCAAGCAGGAACTTAATTGCAAATGTTAACTTATTTCATATTCCAGGACTCCTAAAATTACCATTCAGTTTTTCTACAAAAACCCTAAAAAACTCAACTTGAAAATGAAATCCTGATTTTTCAATGCTAGCCCTTTCCAATTCAACGTTTAATTGTAAATATTGTTCTATACTACTGGCTGTGGCAATGTCAAGTTTTCTTTCACATTTTTCCTCTCCAGCCTTTTATCAGTTTTGAGTCTATGAGACAACAAAGGGTTCTGAATAACTTTACATCAGGCATAGGATTCATGAATCATGAGACCTTCTAGATCAGTGGTTCTCAACCTTCCTAATGCCGCGACTCCTTAATATAGTTCCTCATGTTGTGGTGACCCCCAACCATAAAATCATTTTCATTATTTTTTAATTAATTTATTAATTTATTATTTAGTTAGTTATTTCCAACATCAAATAGATTGGAAACACTGCCCTAAATCACTGCTCTGGATAGACTTCTAATGCCTAAAAACTGGTAACCCTCCCCCCTTTTTTTAAGCACAGAAAGCATCCATCAATGCCAGAATTAAGGCAGTAGTTCTAGTTCTGAATGTTGGGTTTCCACAGTTCAAAAAGCCAGTCACTCCCAAAGGCAATGCCAAAACAGCCCACATTTTACACGAGGCGCAGGGAGGAAAGGACAGGGAGAGAGGAAAGATGGCGGCGGCATAAGCAGACGTGTTTTGTTTCACTCCCTCCCTCCCTCCCTCCCTTAAAGGAAGTGCGGACGCTGAACATACAAAAAGCAAGGAATGCAAGACAGTCAGGGCGAAGAACACAACACGTGCATGTGGCAAGCGCCAAGGGTCCACGCACAACAAAAGTGAGAGGAGAAAGTCATCCTGGTTATTTCTGCACTAGACTGTTATAGCACTATTATTCCACTTTCACCATCCTATGGAATCCTGGGGTTTGCAGTTTGAACCCCAGCGCAGGGGTCTCAGAAGCACTGCTCCCATTGGCTGTGAGGCCACCTTCTTCTAAAAGGGGGGGCAGGATTGAGGAGCGGCAACCCCTGTGAAATGGTCGTTCGACCCCCAAAGGGGTCCCGACCCCCAGGTTGAGAACAAGTTCTAAATGTTGATGGACTTCAACCCATAGTAGCCCAAGCTAAGACAGTAAATGTAAAGAATACTGGGAGTTGTGGTCCATCAACATCCTGAGGCCACATGATTCCCACCTCTGTTTCACATGTGAGATAAGCTTTCATCAACAGAAAGCTGTCCAACCAGAGTTCTGCTTACAGATTTTTTTGAACTTTTGTTCTGTCAACAATTTCTGAAGAACTTGCTAGTTGTTCTCAACACTCAAGAGAACAGGTTAGAATGAGAACAGATAACAGGGCTTTGTGCTTTCATAGTTTATATTCTCAGGGACTTACTAAACTATCTAGGTTGAAAAGATTATGAACCACTGCCCTCTACACTGGAACAGAAACAGAACCGGGCACCCCCACAAGGGATTCACATGAAAACTGGCAATAAGGTCAGGTACAGCTCCAAAAGGAGGCACTGGAAGAGGACCAAGCTGGGCCTGTGAAGAGCCCTGACCCCATCAACACACCTCTCCTGCATTAAGCTCTCAGGACCTAGAGTGGCCCCTTTCTACAGATCTGCCGCAGCTCTATTTTTCAGGGCTGAATGCTGTCATATATTGTGCAGTGTGTTGTTTTTTTCTTTCCTAAAACTTTTGTTTTCACAAGGAGAGAATTAAAACTGAATACAGGGAAGATAAACTATCTGGTTGCATAAACTTGTACATGTGTACTTGAAAGTACATCCCAAAATAATCCAGGAGAAGTGTGGGCAATTTCTGCACTACACTGTTATAGTGCTATTATTCCACTTTCAACATCCCATGGAATCGTGGCGTTTGCAGTTTAGGGAGGGGGCCTCAAAGGTCCTTCCCTAAACTGCAAACTGCAGGATTCCATAGGATGTTGAAAGTGGAATAATAGCACTATAACAGTCTAGTTATAGTTTTTGTGTTAATTTTGTTTTTAATTTGTTTTAATAACTAAGGTGTTTTAGGGGGATAGACAGGTTGGTGGGTGGGGAGGATGGGGTGCATTTTAATCATAGAATCATAGAATCATAGAAATTCAGAGTTGGAAGAGACCCCAGGGGCCACCCAGTCCAACCCCCTGCCATGCAGGAACACCCTCAAATCACTCCCGACAGATGGCCATCAAGCCTCTGCTTAAAAACCTCCAAGGAAGGAGACTCCACTACACTCCGAGGCAACAGATTCCACTGCCGGACAGCCCTGACTGTCAGGAAGTTCTTCCTGAGGTTCAGGTGGAATCTCCTTTCCTGCAGCTTGAATCCATTGCTCCTTGTCCTGGTCTCTGGAGCAGCAGAAAACAAGCCCCCTCCTTCCTCTACGTGGCATCCCTTCAAATATTTAAACATGGCTATCATGTCCCCTCTTAACCTCCTCTTCTGCAGACTAAACATACCCAGCTCTCTAAGTCTATCCTCATAGGGCATGGCTTCCAGGCCTCTCACCATTTTGGTCGCCCTCCTCTGGACTTGCTCCAGCTTGTCAATATCCTTCTTGAATTGGGGTGCCCAGAACTGGACACAGTATTCAAGATGGGGTCTAACCAAAACAGAGTAGAGTGGTACCAGTACCTCCCTTGATCTAGACACCATACTCCTATTGATGCAGCCGAGAATTGCATTGGCTTTCTTGGCTGCCGCATCACACTGCTGACTCATGTTCAGCTTGTGGTCTATGAAGACTCCTAGATCCCTTTCACATGTACTGCTATCCAGCCACGTGTCCCCCATCCTATATTTGTGGATTCCATTATGTTTTAATGTATTTGTATATTTTGTAATGCCGCCTCGATCCACTGGGAGAGGCGGGATAGAAATAAATGTTGTTGTTGTTGTTGTTGTTGTTGTTTTTTATTATTATTATTATTATTATTATTATTATTATTATTATTATTAGTGCGGAAACGGGCAGAGACTAGCCCAGAGCTACTGAAAGGGCTGGTCCGTGGCCTAGTGTCACTCCATGAGCCACCGGCCGCCGGTGTATAGAGAATTTTCAGGAAAGAAACAACTGTAGCCAAGGGGCCCAGGGAAGTAAAATAAAAAAGCCAGTCGCCTGTATGAGGTAACTTAAGAAGCATACACTTCCTTGGCAGTTAAAGCGCATGCAGCTCGGTGAATCTGCTTCCTAGAACAGGGCAGTTAGAAGAACTGCGAGTTCACAGCCCCGAGTCCTGCCCTTATACTCCGAGACCAAAGGAAGGGCCAAACGCCCACCGAGCCATAGCCCGCCTAGGCCACAATTCAAGGAAGCCGGAGCGAGGGGGAGCTCAAGGCCAGGAAGCCCTGCTCCCAATGGCCAGAGAGGGCCCCTGGCCGGCCTAGGGAAAAGGCCATCAAAAACAAAAACCCACACGGGGGTGCGCCCCCGAACGTGCAGCCAAAGCTCCGCTTTCCCGCAGCTTCCTCGGCAAAACAGACCCTTCCCGCCCCTGCTCCTCCCAGCACCCTCCAGCCCGGCCTCCTGCCTCGTTCCTTCCCGAGCCCCCTCACTCACCGCGCTGGGCGAGAGCTTCGCCCGGACAACCAGCAAGGCGGCGGCGGCGGCGGCGGGAAGAGGAGGAGCAGGAAGCGGCGGAGGGAGCCGGGCTTCTGCGAGGGCCTCCCTTCCCTCGCCGCCCTGGGTTGGGCTGCCCTGCCCGTCCCGCCTCTCCGCCGTGTCTCCTACCGGGGCTGCTGGGGTGAGTGGCGCCCTGCCTGCCCACGACCACCAGACGCCCCCTTCGGCTGCCGGGGAATCGGGGACGACACATTTGCATCTACGGGAAAAAACAGCTATGGCCGGTGTTTCTGAGAGGCCTCGCTCGCTCCTTGGAAACACGCGCAAGCTCGAGCTGGAGTTTGCCGGTGAAGCTCAAGCTACGGGCACCCCGAGCGGGGCCCCCAACCCCCCATTCCGCTTTTTCCTCCTTCGAGGAATGAAGTGGCACGCATGGCCCGGTGTTTTGGGGTCCCGCCTTCGTCTGAGGCTGAGAGAGCCAGCCAGTTGGTTTCCTTGGTCTCCAGTCATAGGGCGTTTCCACACTACACGGTTATAGTGCTATTATTCCGCTTTCAACATCCTGTGGAATTCTGGGGTTTGTAGTTTACTGAAGGCAAAGAGCTTTCTGGCTGAAAATTCTTAAATGCCCCTCCCTAAACTGCAAACCCCAGCATTCCACAGGATGTTGAAAGCGGAATAATGGCACTATAACAGTCTGGTGCGGAAATGCCCACAGAATTTCCGAGGTAATATATAGGCCCCATGACTACTAGTTATTGATAACCTTTCCCTCCATGAAATTAAACTTTTTTCTAAGGACCTTGATAATAGTATGTTACATCACTAGGTTTTTTAAAAAAAAAAATTCTGTCCTTAAAAGAGGTTTTAAACCTATCTAGAAAAAGGGAGGCCATATGGACAGGCTGGCAGCCAACAACTAGTGAACCAGTTTGTATGCCAGCTTAAATCCGTCACACTTTTCCATTCGGAGAGATATTTTACCTTGATTTAATTATAAACCACAACAAAGTAGTTTACTTAAAAATGCACCTGAGTACAAATGATGACGACTTTGGTAAAAATGTTTTATTAGCTGTATCAAATAATATTAAAAAGAGAAAATTGCCCCATCAACATCAGTCATTGCCCTGATATAATGGAACACAGATATGGAGATATTTCCCTTCATTATTTCATGTATGTACTTCAGGGTATCTTGCACAGGGTATCTATTCACAGAAATTGCTGTGTATTGAAAAAGTTGTCTGTCAAAGACAGCCTATTCCTTTCAGAGAATCAAAATAGCCCAATGCTGGTCAGGAATCCTGAAGTGTTGTAGATGGAACTGTTACAAGTATTGTTTTTAGTTGCAATCCTTAACTTGCTTTTGTACATTTACATAAATCCCATTCTTCTAGTGCAGTGGTTCTCAACCTGGGGGTTGGGACCCCCTTGGGGGTTGAACGACCATTTCACAGGGGTCGCCGCTCCTCAATCCTGCCCCCCTTTTAAAAGAAGGTGACTTCACAGCCAATGGGAGCAGTGCTTCTGAGACCCCTGCGCTGGGGTTCAAACTGCAAACCCCAGGATTCCATAGGATGGTGAAAGTGGAATAATAGTGCTATAACAGTCTAGTGCAGAAATAACCAGGATGACTTTCTCCTCTCGCTTTTGTTGTGCGTGGACCCTTGGCGCTTGCCACATGCACGTGTTGTGTTCTTCGCCCTGACTGTCTTGCATTCCTTGCTTTTTGTATGTTCAGCGTCCGCACTCCCTTTAAGGGAGGGAGGGAGTGAAACAAAATGCATCTGCTTATGCCACCGCCATCTTTCCTCTCTCCCTGTCCTTTCCTCCCTGTAAAATGTGGGCTGTTTCAGCATTGCCTTTGGGAGTGACTGGCTTTTTGAACTGTGGAAACCTAACATTCAGAACTAGAACTACTGCCTTAATTCTGGCATTGATGGACACTTTCTGTGCTTAAAAAAAGGGGGGAGGGTTACCAGTTTTTAGGCATTAGAAGTCTATCCAGAGCAGTGATTTAGGGCAGTGTTTCCAATCTATTTGATGTTGGAAATAACTAACTAACTAACTAAATAATAAATAAATAAACATATATATATATATATATATAGCGAAAATGGTTTTATGGTTGGGGGTCACCACAACATGAGGAACTGTTCTAGTGGTTTATGAGAGGTTTTCTTATTTAGAGATTTCATTATTTCAAGCAGTACAGAAATATCTTAAGTAATAGTACAGATGCACCATGTTAGCAATTCACAAATGATTTAAAACCACAGACAGAGATCAGAGATGAATCTTTTAAGCCATAGTGGGTTGAAAACTGTGTGGTTTTCCAGATGTTGTTGAACTACAGCTACCAGCAGCCCTACCAGCATAGACACTGATGATGGAGGCTGGGAGTCACAGGTCAGCACTGTGCTGGGTACAATACACTTCCCCTGCTTTGAAGAAAACAGCTGTACCATACCCTCCAAGTGTACCAATTTGGCAGGCACAGTTCCAGTTAATTCTCTGTCATTCCACTTTTTCAGCTGCTTTTAAAGTACCCCAGTATTTGTCTTCTCGCACTTTCCCCCTTCATTGTCAGTTTACTTTAGTTGCTGTAGATTGCAAAAGTAGTTTGCACTCAACTCAGCAGAGAAAAGAGAGGAGGCAGCAAAATCTTGTCTTTACCAGTAGAAGGGCAGGCAAAAGCAAACCACTGCAGCTTCTCCTAGTTTGTGTGCTCTTCCTTATTAACAACTTTTGCCACCTTGACTACATTTCTAATGTTGTTTGGCCACATGTGTCCCAGTTCTCATCTGTGAAATTTTGGAGCGCATGCTGTATCTTAAAGGCCACATAATTTTAGCCTCAGCTTTAAACAAAACAAGCACTTAGCAGATGAGAACTTGCTAGAATAGAAGTATTTTCACCAACAAAAGTGAAAAACTCTATTGTGTTGTAATTATGTAGTTTCATGTGGTTATTTATTTGGGTAGACTGCTGTAGAAGAAAGACACTGGCAATTCCAGCAGAAGGCTCTTAATTCTGAATGTCTGCTTTAACCTCTAAGTCTATTGCCTTCTGTTTCTTCAGCTAGAACTCAGATAACAGTTTATGAAGTGCCATACTGTAGTTAGCTATCATATGACATGACTGGTTTGTACCAGTGATAGGTCTTGCATGTGGAAAGGCAAAGCCACCATATGCCATGAGCTTGGCTGTTAAAGGGCTTTCAAAATATTGTGAAACATTATTTAAAATAATATAAATACTGTCACAGATAAACAGAAGGCACTTTGTAGTTATGTCTACTTGAAAGAAGACCTGCTGGTAGTCAGGACTTAACATGAATACCTTACCTCTTTCAAAAATATATCTTTACAGAGAGCAATGCAAATTGAAACATTCTTGTATAAGGAACTTTGTCATAATGCTACTGGGTGAATCACCAGTCTGTCATGTCAGCTGGTAGCACAAGGCTTGCCATGTGGGAAGCCCAAATATAGCAGTGATCTTCCACCACCCCCACTTTGCCAACAGGCAAATACAAAATCTTACACTTACACTTGATAATATATTCAAAAACTGCAGCAAATACTTTAAACCTTTTACTAACAAATTAAGATAAGAAAAATGGTTCTTAAAATACAAATCACGAGCAGATGTTTGAGATACACCTTAGAAAGTTAATTTTTAAAAAGAATGAATATAATGAAACTACAGAGAGTTGACCAGATAACTTGATCCTAGGACATCATTGTACCACTACTGAGTTAACTAGGGCTTCACCTTGTTAACGTATTCCCTCTTCTTAAAGCTAACTTTCCAAAGTGGGTTTTTTTTTTAGGGTTTTTAAAAAAAATCTCTTCCAGGTATACCTCCTCCTGATCTCCCTCCTCATGTTACTGTACAAAGAGCCAGCATGGTACAGTATAGTGATCTGAGTGTTGATTTAAGACTCTGGTAGATGAAGATTCAAATTCCTTCTCAATCATGAAGGCAAATCCCACTCTCTCAGCCTAAGAGGGGAGTAATAGTAAACCTCCTCTGAAGAAATCTTGCCAAGAAAACCCTGTGATAGGGTTGCCATAAGACGAAAGAGTCAACTTGAAGGCAACAAAATTGACCCATTAAATCTAGGTATACCTGATATACTGATACAGTCAGTCTCAATGTTTAACATCACATACATTCATACTATGATGTGTGAAAAAGTTGGATGGGTATATCATAAATTCATGTGATTACTGTTACACTGAAGGAGAAAAAAGTGAACTTTTTCAGTGAATTGATGTCTCCATGTCTTTATTTGGATCAAATTGTGTTTTATCTGCAGAGAATATTTCTGAGATCACACAGAAAGGGCAAACCCCAGGATCCCATAGGATGCTGAAAGTGGAATAAAATCACTATAACAGTCTAGTGCGGAAATGGCCTGAGATGCCTTCACCGCGTTGAACTGATAAGATGGGGAAGTCTTGTTAAAATTGCACACATGGGTAGTTGTACGATAATAGCTTCATCCAGTACCATTCGGTCGCTTTAATAATTTTATTTACCTACAATCCAGCATCAGCCATGTTATAGAGAGTGAAAACGGTTAAGATACGCCTCTCTCTGTCGCTGGATTACTCTTGTCGAATTAGCCTCTAGTGACACGTAATGACTATCTGCGGCCCAGGGAGGAAGACCTTGGCCATTTCCGCACTAGCCTGTTATAGCGCGATGATTCCACTTTCAACCTCCTCTGGAATCCTGGGGTTTGCAGTTTCGGGAGGGGCCGGACGGCCCCTCCCGAAACTGCAAACTCCAGGATTCCAGAGGAGGTTGAAAGTGGAATCATCGCGCGAGAACAGACTCATGCGGAAATGGCCCTTCAAAGGCCATGTATAAGCGCAAGGGCCGCTAAATCCTTGGCAGGCCCAGCCGGAGGAGACAGGCAAGTAACGCGGCCTACTGTGGGCTGAGAAGGCGGCCACGAATGGGCGGAGACAGGCTGAGAAACGCCGGCGCCGCCTTCTCCGCTTCGGTGGGAAGCATGTGGGGTGGTTGTAGGCCGCTGGGCCGGGCGGCTGGTGCGTTAGTCTCGCAGAGCCCAGCCCTGAAGCCCGGCGCTGGCCAAGGGCTACACCAGCTGGTCCGGAGCCGCCGCCAGGCCTCTCTCCTTCGGGCGGAATCAGCAGCCGGCGCCCGTCCTCCCCGCGGTTCCGGCTGTGAGTGGCTGGGGTTGAAGGCGGGAGGAGGAGGAGGGACATGTCCCTGCCTGGTGTCCCGTTCTTGTTGTTGCTTTTCCAAATCGGCAGAGATTATGGGGAGCGCCTTGCATCCTGAGTAGGGATGCTCAGCCAATTATCAGTTAATTGCATTTATGATGCCTTTTAAACTAGGCTCCCGGTGGCATCGCATCCAAGGGATGGATTGTCAAACGCCCATTTGCTTCTTGGTTTCGGTAAACCTGCAAAGGGGAGGGGATTCATCATCCCATCGGTGCTCCCCAGACTCCGACACGCAGTTACCTCATAGCATTCCCACATGGGTGTAAGTGGGGCCGTTCTTATTGTTACGTTTAGGATTAGGAGCTGCTGGCCTGTCACTTTCTCTCACTAATAAAAGATCAGCGTTCTGAGACTAGATTGAAATCCCAGTTTATGTAAGTGGCTGTGGCGAAAGGGGTTTTTGTTCACAGTTCATCTAATATATGAAAGTCAAAGTTTGTTTGTCTGTGTCCCGGGCGGAAACCTCCTATGATGGGCTGCCTGAGAAGATTCTATGGAGTCCTAGGGTTTGCACTTTAAGGAGGGGCCTTTAGAACTCACAGCCAGGGAACAGGCTGGTTGTTATGGAGATGGAGCCTAGCAGCAAGGAGGAGGGCAGCGCATTCCCTCAGGATCCCAACCTCTGTATGTTAATAACCCTGAATACAGATTGGATTGGGGAATATGGGGGAAAGTTACAGGTACTGGGCAAAATACTTTGGAGAATTAGAGACACAGGATCTCAAATCTTTCTATTAAGTATTATCTATGAGAAAATTAAATCCTGGGCAATGCTGGGTATATACACTAGTCCTTTATAATAGATGTATCTATAGAAGCAGCTGGTTCAAAGGTTTAATGAGTTTTGCCTTGTCCAGAGTATTAATTCTTGAATAACTTTTAGCTACAACTGCATATTACCATCATATTCTATATAAGCCACTTCTGTAAATTTGTGTTTTAGGGACCATATTAGTCTTCATTGGTAGCAGTATTTGAGAAGTTTGGGGCAAGAGAAAATACTTATTGTGGGATTGTGTTTCTCGTTTACAGATCGTAAAACCAAACAATTATTTGTTTGCCATTTTTGTACCACTGAGGATCATAATGTCTCTTACAAAGAACTCAAAGACTTGTTGGATTCCAAGGCCATTTTGCTTATTGATGTCAGACAGAAATGGGAGATTGGGCAATATGGAAAAATCCCTGGGTCCATCTGCATTCCATGTAAGTGACAAAACTTTCTAGTGGCGGAAGACAAAAAAAAGTCTATGGCCAGGGTGGCGGAAGACAAAAAAAAGTCTATGGCCTTCAGCTAGGCATAGTTACATGCAGCAGGAGGTACATAAGATTTGCCTGTAATCTTGATTTCATTACCTGTGGTACTTCATCTTACTTCATACCAACTTGTCATGTAGGAAATTGACTAAATCAACAGCTCATTTTTATTCTTGCAGTGGGCGAGGTTGAAGAAGCATTACAGATGAACCCAGTACACTTTAAAGAAAAATACAATGAAGATATGCCTTCAAAATCAGACCATGTAGTCTTTTCCTGTCTGGCAGGAGTAAGAAGCAAACAAGCTCTAGTGGCTGCAAAGTTTCTAGGTTTCAGCAGGTAAGTAAAAAGACCCAAAGAAGGACTGGACAAGTTGCTTGGATTTCTTGGTAAAAATAGTTCTAGCAGAGTAGACATTTTATTCCAGGGTAAATCTAAAGCAGAGGTGGAAGTCAACAAAAAGAATACAGTAATACTTTGATGTTTTGATCTTAATATGATGCGTCAGTGATTCCAGAGATCTCATTTATGTTTCTGTGTAATTTATGGATGGCTGAACATCTAGATCTGCCACAAATTGAGCTGGAAATTATCACTAGCCATTCATCATTACTCACTACTTCTTGAAAACTTTACAGATTTACAACTGAAAATACTTATACTATTAATGCACTTCAAAGTGGAGCAAGACTGGTAGAACAAGTGTGATTTCTTTTTTTCCTAGTTTGACTGGTTTTATTAGCTACTTTGGAATGTCATGGGTAGTACATATGAAGAAATAAAGCAGAGAAATAATACCGTAAATTAAAAGTCTTGGACTTGTATGTTGAGAGCAAACTGCCGTGCTTTGAAAAAAAGGTGAAAAGAGTATCTTATGAGAATACCCAAGTATAACATGGCTGAGCAACTGACTATATAGGAATATAGCAATACCAAGCAATACATTTTAATGAATTACTTTCATTCCTAAAGTAACTGTAGGTCCATATGAGGAACCAAAGTGGTGTAATGGTTTCTGTGTCAGACTACAACTCTGGAAACCAAGGTCCAAAACCCTACTTGGCCATGGAAGGCCGCTGGGTGACCCTGAGCAAGACACATTCTCTGAGTCAGAGGAAGGCAAAGGCAAACTCCCTTCTGAACAAATCTTGCCAAGAAAGTCCCATGATAGATTCATCTCAGGGTCACCATAAGTAAGAAACAATGTGAAGACACACAAGAACCACATAAAAGGATCGTGCCAGCCACCCAATTCTTACTTCTAATTTAACTGAAGAAGGTAAAATGCTATGGGCTGTTGGCTGGTCTCCTCAGAACTGTTTTCAGCATCTTTGTACTATATTATTTGAGAAAGTACAGTTACTAGAATCTCATTCTTTTTTCAGTAAGAAGCTGGAGTTTAAACGAGCCTCCAGACTTTGACTTGGCTGCAGTTGAAACAGTACACTAGAATTTCTGAATTCTGGCAACCTATGGCCTAAATCAGGGATAGGCAACTGCAATGGGTGATATCAGGCTACTTTTGACGAAAAATCAGCTGAAAATAGCACTCAGACGTGAACAGCAGTCTACTTATAGCCTAATTACAGGATTGATGAAAAGGTGTGTAGAGGTAAATCACCACTCTAGAAGCAATAAGTGACTGTTTGGGAACTTTTTTTTCCTCCTCAAAAATTTGGAAATGCTAGGAGTTTTGAGACTCTTTGCAGTTGGGATTTGTTAAATCAACAGAATTCATGGCAAGTCTTGATTTAGGAGTCAATAACTGACTCAGCGGGTCCGCTCCAGCTGGGACTAGTAATCGGACTTAGGCTTATTTCCTCAGTGTCTGTGTGCAACCAATGGAAATAGGAGGAGGGTATGTAAGCCTAAGACGTGTTCACAGTTCAGATAATTGTTCTGGAAGATTCTCCACAGAAAGGTGAAGAAGCATTCATGTAAAGACGCTTGTTCACTTTAACTGCAGTACAACCAGTTGAAAAGTGACGCCACCCAAGAATAGTAGTTAAGCCACTTAGTATAAACAAACTGGCCTGCAACATTTGTAAAGATCATTTTTCTAGAGGAATGGAACATTGATTGGTGAGTGAAACAAATTAAAGACAGAAAATAAAGCAATAATGTTTAGACAAAAGAGCTTGTAGTTAGCAAATACTTTGTCCACAAGGTTGCCAGTATTTACATTTGCAGCAATATACAGTATTTTAGTTCCTGAAAAAGGCATGCTTTCACAGATGAGCTTGATCCTTGTAAGTCTAGTAACAGATGTTCTTTGAGGACAGTTCTTGGAGCTAAACTGAAGTTGCCTGCAGGCATTTTATAGTTTTTCCTCTTTGAAGTAAGTTCAGCTGTAACCAATGAAACTAAGGAGGTAGTTTCTGCCTATTTCTGCCTGCTGTCAGCTCCGACTGATACGCCAGCTGCGCCCCTTCCTGGAGCTGGAACACCTAAAAACAGTGGTGCATGCACTGGTAACTTCACAGCTTGACTTCTGCAATGCGCTCTACATAGGGCTACCCATGTGCTTAGTCCGGAAACT
Organism: Ctenosaura bakeri; assembly: GCA_948474755.1. Lineage (NCBI taxonomy): Eukaryota > Metazoa > Chordata > Lepidosauria > Squamata > Iguanidae > Ctenosaura > Ctenosaura bakeri. The sequence continues at coordinate 874,089 of CAOLHI010000121.1, read as the reverse complement.
TCAATTAGTTCAGAATATGGCAGCCAGGTTGGTCACCGGTAGACCTAAAACTGACCACATAACATCAATTCTGAAGTCTTTACATTGGCTGCTTATTAGTTGCTGGGCACAGTACAAGGTGTTGGTTCTTACCTTTAAAGCCCTTCATGGCTTGGGGCCAGCCTACCTGCGGGATCGCCTTCTCCCATATAATCCACCCCGCAAACTAAGGTCCTCTGGGAGGAATTTACTGCAGCCAGTCAGAACTAGGTTGGCTGCGGTTACCCAGAGGACCTTCTCTTTATCGCTCCCAAGTTATGGAATGGCCTGCCGGAGGAGATCTGGCATATTACCAGTCTTGACTGCTAAAAAAAGTAGTCAAGACTGTTCTCTTCCGACAGGCCTTCCCAGACTAGTACTCCACCGCCTCCCACCAACTGTCCTCCTGTTCTTTAATGTAGTTAATGTGTTTTAGGGGGTTGGTTTTAGATGGGTTGGTGGGTGGGGAGGATTGGTTATGTTTTAATGCTTTTAATGTATTGTTGTAGTACCGCCTCGATCCATGGGGAGAGGCGGGATATAAATAAATATTATTATTATTATTATTATTATTATTATTATTATTATTCTGTCACATTCTCCAGGGACCATATTGAAACCTTGGTTTATGCTGGATTTAAACAGAATTTCATGAGCCCATTCTACTAGCATTTGATTGTGGTCCAGTAAACTGAAATAGGGTGATTTCAAAATGAGGTGTTAAGAGGGTATTGTGGACCATACAGTTTGTCATCTGAGGCAGGCATTGTGCAAGTTATTTTTCCCTTTATCTTATTCAAAAGATTACCACTGCAGCGGGGCACATTTTGGGGTAGACTGTTTACAGTTAACATCCCCACATAATTATAAACCCATTGAGGAGCTCTGGATCAATCAGCAAGTCTCTTTTTGGTCTAACCAGTATAATCTGGAGCACTCAAATGGGAGAACTGTAAGGTGTTTTTTTTTTTATATACCAGGGACTGGCACCATATTTGTGCCCATTTATTGCAACTATTTTTTTTCTTGAAAGCTTACCACATACTTGCAGCCAATAGCTTGTGGGCTGGTACCAGTCCACAGATCACCACTTTTGAGTAGCACTGCTTAGAACAGGTAACTGAAATAACTTCTACAGTGTAAAATGTGTTACAGATGTTGAACTGTGTTCTTTCAGAGCTCAGCACTATGCTGGTGGCTTCAAAGAATGGGCAGAATATGAAACTTCTGAGAAGAAATGATTTCTGGAATAACTATTCAGCATTCTCAAATTGTACAGGAATATTGTACCACTTCACTTATACGAAGATACATATTTAGGAACTTTCTTTATACACTGTGGTTAGACAAGAGAACTGAAGCTTGTTTCTAGTACTGAATTTGACTTTTCAGCATTATAGAAATCTTTTTCAAGCACTGACAGATCAGCCTAATTTTTTTTCTGAAATGAAATATTAAGGTAAAAAACTTGAAATAGATACTTATATTTTAAAAATTAGTTCGCTTTTCCTGTGATGATGCAATGTGATTTGAATTCAAACTGTACGTGTGATTTCTTTACTCATGACTTCAGATGAAAGTTGTGCATTATAAAAATGGTAAGACGAAGCTAGGAAGAAAACTTCAGATAAATTTCCAAACAGAGATATGCTTTTGTTCAAGCATGGAGAAGTGAACAGAATACAGGCTTCCCCCACTTATCTGACGGGTTAGGGACTGGAGCACCGTCAGAAAATGGGACTGGTTGAAAAGCAGAACCCATGTATTGTACTGTACTGTACTGTACTGTAGGGAGCATGAAGGACTGACAGAGGCTCACTTGGGACCAATGGCACATGCACTGCTTGCAAAGCCAGCTTAGTGCCCTTTTTTCCCCTCAGTTTGCTTTGCAGCGCACCCTCTCACAGCACACCTGTGAATGGTTCCAAGCATGCCTTTACAGGCAAGAAGAATTGATGAAAGGGCAGAACACCTACCAAATTAATGGAACTTGCCCTTAATTTGGAAATGTCAAAAGAGTGAATTGTCAGATTATGGGAGTTTTCTGTAGTAACTTAAAACACTGTAACTACTGTATGCAATAGTAGTAGCCAGTTACTGTTCCACAAAGCTACAGTTAATGAATTTTTATTAGACAGTTTTTTGTGATCTTACAGGTATCAGGGTTCAGGTTTTTTCCTTTACATCTGGTTTATATGTTTTGCCATGAATTTTCAGTTCTAGAATAAAACTTGTCAAAACCCATCCATCTGCATTTTCTTTTATTCCTACGCAGCTAGTCCATATTACAAATAAAGTTTCAGTCCTCAGGAAAACACAATTAATTTCCAAAATACTATGGACATGGTATCTTTAACCAATCATGTTAGCAAAGGTATGATATAAGATCACTGGCATTTACAAAACAGAAGAACAAATAATGGGAGTTTGCAGAGACCGGAAACATATCACGTCTCACAGAAATGTTGTTGTAAGTCAGTATTGAAACACATTTTATAAAAATAACTTCAACAGTTAAGTGCAAAGAGCCCAAGCATTTGCATACAAAAACACTTTGGTTACACTTAATTGAATGACAGATCAAGTAGAGGCAGGTGCTCCTGCTCTTTGAAAATCAAGTTTTAGAACAAGCACCATGGGCCTGGACTTCTGTTTCAATCAACATTCTTTTGTTTCTATAGAAGTATAATAATTTTCTCTAGGGGAAAAGAGATATCAGATTGAAAACTGGTAATTATTTTTCACTTTGTTTTAGGATTCAAAACAAAACACTTATTATGAAATGCACATTAAAACCCTAGGGCTTTAGACCAAATCCCATTTTCAATGGGAGGTCTGCCTGAGTAAAAAGCACAGGATATGGCCCTCTGATTAGAAAAGAGCAACTAAGCATGTCTAAATTCTCCAGAGTAATTTGCAATAAATACTTTATTATGGAAACAAATTTAGCTTCATCTCAATAGTTGCTGCTTTCTCAAGAGGCCCCTGTTAAAAATCATTCATAGCAACAATAAAGGCAGACAAACTTGTAGCACATACCACACCCACCAGTACAACCTCAAATAGGTTAGATTCTTTGCTTCACAACTTGATTGGACTACAAAATTTGACTCGCAGTTTCTACAAGGACTTAATAGTTTAGCCATTAGTGAGATGTTCCCTAAAACAGACACAATTTGCGTTAGAAATATTGCACTCTTTTGGATATGCTGGATCTCATGTTCCACTTGCAAGCTACAGGTACCAAGAGTACTGTACCTTTACAGTACAGATGAGGAATGCAGTTTATCCTTACTCCCGAGGATGTTTTTTCAGTCATTTACCAAAGAAGTGCATTGTCGTTCTTGTACAATGTCCACTGGCATTTACAGAATAAACTTGGAAAATCAGAATTTCAAGTCCAACATTTCAAGTCACCTTCTGTGTTCAAACTAGTACCAAGGCAACAAAAATGCAGTTACAGTCACCCAGCTTCGTATTAACATGGTTTCTTAGACTCTTCACTTTTTAAAATAACTAAAATATTGAACTCTTCACTCTCTGAACTGAACAATTTTTCCTAGCATTATCCAAGGCTTTTGATTTGATTGGTAACTTTTTGTGGCACTATTCAAAATGTGAGTTTTTAAAGGAACGCTTTCAATAAGCTTGACAGAAACATTCTTCAAGTTCTTTCTGAAAAGCCATTATTGAAACCTTCTGTCCATGCCTTCCACAAAGGAAAAAAAAAGGAATCCCAGTGTGTCTTCATCCAAAATGGTCCACAGTGAGTATCTTTGGAATGTCTTAAGACTGGCTGTAGCTAGAATTCTGACTTCCATTTGGCCCTTGGTCACCTTCACTGTTTGGAATAAAGCGGATATGAACACATCATACATCTAAGCCTAATCCATGAGAGCATATCTATTAACATTCAAATGAGAGATCACAAACTTTGCTATAGAACTTTCCATTTTCAACACAGTCCAAAGCTTTCAAGATCCACCCTTCCTACAACTCTCAAACTGAATAAATTCACTTGAAGGCATCCGCAAGCATCAATGACAAACGTGCACGATAAACAGTCTCAAAACAATTTACTTCAAGTTTTGAAAATCTGTTTTATTTTGAGACTTGCATAAATCAGGTGTAAGGAATTGGTTTCATGTGGCAGGATAGATTCACATGCTCCTGTCTCCTCTGCCAAACATATGTGACGAATGTGATGCTTCATTTTTGGTGAACCATTGTTTAGGTTCAAACAGCTAAAGTCAATAAAATATGAAAGCAAGAACATCTGATTGTCTTTTCATAGCCACATGGCAAGAAAATGGAGTGTGTGGGACTAAAATATACTGTGGTTTGTTTCACTAATGATCAACGATGTAATAAATCCATTATATCTCAAAGAATAGCACACCATCTCACTCTTTAATTCAGTTGTGACAGTCTCACAACTGATGTCTCACAGAAGAATAGCTATGCTTAAATGAGTGTTAACTGATTTTTGTTAGATAATTTCACAAAATAAAGCAGCAAAGTGTGTAACTCATTAAAACACTTTGATGATATTGAAAGTTGAAGCTTTCTTCATAGTCCCAATTTAACAAGCAGAAATACACTCTTAAAGTAAAAAATATTCTCTATAAATAGAATATTGCTAAAATGCTGTGTATATATTTCAAAGATGCTTTTGTCAGATTCATTCATTAAAAAAAATACTGTTGCTACATACAGTTTGAAGATACTTACCTGTTTGGAGGTGGTTTCGGTTTAGGCATCTTACTTAGGATTGTACCCATTTCCTTCCTTTCATCAAAGTTTTTCCATTGTTCATACAGTTTCAAGATAACCCTGATTATTTCTAAAATCTAAGCAAGAACATGTATAGATGATAGCAGTATATATGCATTTCCCCCCCAAGAATCCAAAAAAGAAATACATGCTCCATTTGGAGGCAGATTAAGGGACAAAACAGATAGTTTTAATTCCATCCAAGACTCTGCAACTCTAGCAGTTCTTCATACTTCAGGAGGATAACGTTTCAAATGATATAAATCCTAGACTGTAAACCTGAGGGCAGGGAATTTTCATATCAGCTATTTGTAAACCAGTCTGGAAATCTTTTTGGTTAAAGGGCAGAGTATAAACACATTAAATAGACTAAGTTAAGACAATTTGCTTGGATACTCGTTTTTCCTGCAGGAAATTCAGAGTAGAATCAACTTCATGTAGTTTTCCATCTTTAACAAAACTGATATGATCACTTAGACCAGAATCCTGTTGATGCATTACACCAGCATAACTGCACCAGCAGTAACAGGGGGAAGACCATGGTTGTTGGGGCTGTGAAGAAAGTAAGGCATTGGAAAAACAGGAGCTTGGAGCTAGTAGATTTTATCTGCTTTCCATTGCCACCACTGTCAGACCCCAGAATCTACAATCTAAGTAGACTGAAATAAAAATAGCTGACTAAACTTAGGGTTGCCTTTAATTCTCCAATTCCAGTAAAAGAAGCTTGTACAAGTTTTCTGCTTTCATTGTCTCCCCAGCAGATGGTGGCTCAACAAATTTTTCATCTTTCTCATTTTGTTTAGCATTCTGATGGTCTATTATACAAGTCTAACACATCTAGCCTACAGTATTTCCCATGACTTAATAAATCTGAAACTGAAGCTAATAAATAAAATGTAGCTACCTTCTCCATATCAACAGAAAGCTCAGCAAACCATTGTCTAGCATCCTTTTGCTGGACAACACAAGCCACGTGTAGGCAAGCTGCAAAGTAAGCAGATGTTGGATATGTTAGATACAATATTTGTAAACTGAGTACTAGTAAAGACAAAACTCATTGCCAAAACAGGCTGTCTGTTCTCCTGTATTTTAGGAACAGGTTTTCCATGCTGTCATTCTAGAAATTTCATGCTATTGACATTCATTTTGGAGGTAAATTTTTCGACTCCCAGTTTTTTTAACACTTTCTTTCTTTCCACTAGATGTCTATCAAGAACACTTCCATTATTAACTGTAAAATGTAAATTTTTTCATATTGACACCAGAAATCATACAAAGATGGTTATAGATGGAATGCCACACCAAAATTTTCACTCAAATAGAGATAAAAGCACTTGATAATTACATACCTAGAGCTATCATGAAAGGAGGATACAGCAGACAAAGATCAGTTCTATATGTGTCATTCACTATTCTCCTGCACAGACACAAAAGAAGAAATCAACATGCTACTGTTCGTGAGTCCAGATCAGGGAGTCATGGCAATATGACACCACAACGCAGACTTGTTTTGTTTTTTTGTTCTTTGTGCATTTACACATTCAATGAAATCAGGGTGTCGGATACAATCTTCGCAGAAGAATACATTTCAGTACAGTCTGCCCTCCACATTTGCCAGGGTGAAGAGCACTGGACCCCCACAAAAGTGGAAAAACAGCAAATATCAGTAAGTGTGTGTGTCTGTGGGAAGGAGGGTTGAGGCATGGTGGGGACAGCAGGCATCCAGGGTCCAAACCAGGTCAGGGAAAGGAGGTGGGTCAACATGGTGGCCCTATGCTTCCGCTCTCTTGCCCATCTCCTTCCTTGGGTGTGAAGGGCATCTGGAGGTCTGCAATGCTGAGAAACTGGGCTGCAAGCTGTCCTGTTCTGGGCTGGCAGAGCAGGAGGACCACCCAAGGAGGATTTTTAAAAGGTTGCCCAGCCTGATTGGAGCCACTGAAACGGAAGCTTCTCCTGGAAAATAAGCACTTGAGTAGGGAAGCAGGGGTTAGAAAAAGCTCACAAATGATCAAATCAATGGAAGTTAAACCTACAAATGTGGAGGGCTGACTATATATTGATCCTACATACTTTTTCATTTAAAATGTCAGTTTAATATACTGCAAAATAAAAGAACTGCATGCAGTCAAAAGACTGGAAACATTCTTCTAGAATACAGCTCCCAAAATCCATGATGGTTGAGTCCAAAAAAGTCATAGTCTTAGTAAAAAAAATAAAATAGAGTTTCCACCTTCTGATTCAGATTTTATGTGAAGTCATTTTCCATATGTGAAGTTTAGTAATTCCAGCATCCAATAACTATCTGTTGTGCTTGCATGTTTTCAAGAAAAAGCTGTATAGGCATTCATTAGACTATCTACATATAAAACAGCCAAAAAGAAAACTCTCAACATGGTCTAGTTCCAGGCATTTTCTGAGATTAAACTACTTCATTAAACTATTGCCAGTTTCTTGGCATAAAACATCATTGACACACACTGCACTCAGACCTTCCTATTCAAAGAAACTTTGATTTATTATTATTATTATTATTATTATTATTATTATTATTATTATTATTTATTTGTATCCCGCCTCTCCATATGGATCAAGGTGGCAAACAACTTACAAATAGCATGTATTTCGAAACATTTCTATACATGCCCCCAACAAGCTGGGTACTCATTTTACCGACCTGCGAAAGGATGGAAGGCTGAGTCAACCTCGGAGCCCGGCAGGATAGAACTCACAACCTTGTGGCTTGCAGTACTGGCATTTAACCACTGCGCCACCAGGGCTCAACTGTTTTCTTTCATCCTTTGTTCTTACTCAGAAAAAAAGTTTTATCTTATTACCAAGCAAGTGGCAGCAGCATGTCTTCTTGACCCATATCCTGCACATACTGGAGTAGAGGTCTGTAGGGATGATACACTATCAAACAGCAGTCCTGGAAAGATTGTATAGGCAGATTAAAATTAAATACAATACCGAACTCATTAATATTAGCAGCACATTCAGAACATTCAACTTCAGATTAGATGCTTCCTTCTTTTTAATTTTCTTTTTTTTCCTTATGTTTGTGCTTAGTTAATGTTTGAATGTTTAGTAATATATTGTTTTGTTTCTTTTTTCTTTTTCTTTTTATACTGTTTTATTTTGTATATTTTTTTTCGTTTTAGTTTGAAGAAAAATTATTATACATATATATAAAAAATATGATGTGCTTGTGGTCTTTCTTTCAAGTTTCCTTCAAAATGTCTGTGTACTAGCAGACTTATCCCTGTCAAAATGAGGGCAGGGCTCTTGGAATATTCTTCAGTAGACTGACTGGAAGCCTGTCAACCTCCATTTCCCCCAGAGATACCACATGACCTCTGAAACAGACATAAATCTTGACGTTTAATTTCCCACTGGAAATAAATACACCCAAACAATAATTTGCTTCTAAAGCACCATAAACAAGGAGCTTGTCAAACTAACTGATGCAAGTTTAAAATATGTCCTCAGTTCTTTTTTTGATGGACAAATGCTGGATTATGCCAAGAGAAAGTTCCATTGAACTAGGTACAGGGACACAGTCCACAACAGTGTAACTTGCAAATCACAACACACACTTTTTTTAAATTTTAAAAAACCACATTTTTATGAAATGGAACTTCTTATAACACGGGTGAACCAAATGCTGTCTTCCAGATGTGTGTGTGACCATTGGCATTTCTAACCATTAGCTAGGCTCAGTAGGGATAACTGGAACTGCAGTCCAACAACATCTGGAAGACTGCACCTTACCTACCCCTGCCTAAAAAAGTTATTGGACATGAATACTTCCCAACACTAAGGTGATTTGAAAGGCAAATATGGCTTAGCTGTACAGATTACAGCCCTGTAAGAAGCTGTTCAGAGCTTGGTTATCACGGTTTTTGCAATACAGAACCTCGGCGACATCACAACTATATTATATTAGATTTTCACCCAGTTACACCCTTTTGTAGTTACATCTCTTGACTACTTGCAATGGTCTCATTAGACTTAGAAAATGATGTCTGAAAAGCAGTGACAACTGTCACATGGTAAGAATTATAATTGGCAGTTTCCTTCTCAACATGCGGTATCAAAATGACCGTGCTGCTTGTGTTAGCTACTTGACTGATTGGAAAAGCAGTTCTATAATTAAAAAAATCTAAGAGTAAATTCTAGAGGAAGATTTATGGCACATTAGAACACAATCTGGAAGGATCTCATGTTATTCTATCAGGATCCTTTCCAATAAAACTAAAGCCCTTTGAGTCCTTAAAATAAACCTGTGTCAAGTAGTTATAGTAAAGTTCACTATCTGCACAATGTCTTGACTTCAAATGATAAGCATTCAAAGTATTAGAGACGCACGTTAGTGCTATTTCCGTGGTATAGTGGTTTAAGCAGTAGACTAAGACTCTGGGGACCCAAGTTCAAATCCCCACTCAGCTATGGAACCCACTGGGTGAGCTTGGGCAAGTCAAATTCTCTCAGTCTTAGAAAAAGGCAAAGGCAAACCATCTCCAAACAAATCTTGCCAACAAAACTCTAAGACAGGTTTCCCCTTAGGGTTACTGTACGTTGGAAATGACACACAACAAGGTTCAAATTTCAACTCAACCATCTCTTAGCCTAACCTACCTGCAAAACTGGTGTGAGGATGATAAAGGAAAGGAGAAACACATATACTGCCTTGAGATCTTTTGAACAAGGGCAGTCTGTAAGTGTAACAAGCAAATAAACAGAATACTCAATTTTCACATATGCTCTTTCATTTGCAACTCAGATCTTAACTGTTGGCTTTACTAAATCAGGCTCACTCAAACTGATATTCTCCAAATGTGGTAGACTGCACGCCTCCTCTATGACCATGCTGGCTCAGTATGATGGGAGTTGTAATACAACACATTTGCAAGACACATTTTGGGGCAGAGAACTGAACCATAAATGGCATTACTCCTTTCCCAGCAGGCTTATACAGTGAGGTTGGAGAGTAATCAAAAAGATATTTGGGCCGTATTGCCTGGATCCAACTAAGTAGAAAGACACCTGCACTCTCTTAAAGCTGAAACAGGATCCTTTGCTCCTAGACCCAGCTCCTTCAGATGATGACACAGATTGTTTCACCATTGCTTCAAACATACAATAAACTCTATCTAAACTCAAAACCTCCCCACTGCATGCACCATTTTCTCAGTCACTCGTGAAGGTGCAAAACTTGCATCTAGAAAGAGATTCCAATGTGGTTTCGCTGAAGACAGATTTAAGCAAGACTGCTCTGCATTCCTAAGACTCTTGCTTATTCAGTACACCTCATGACTTCACTATCAGTATCAAATGTATCCAAGATAACTCCACCACCCCCTGCCTTCAGAATAGCTCTTAGGACACCCTTTGTATAAGCCACCCCTCCAGACAAGGGTCATCTCTGAGGTCTGTTACATGGTAACCAGCATCTACCTCAAAAGGTACCAACTTTCTTGGTGTCTGAAAGGACACCAAGGGGAGTGCTTTTTCACCTTCATCTTTCAACTGCAAGATTTGGAAAGGTAGGGCAACTTCTTTCAAGCAGATCTCTCTACTGATATGAATCTCAGCTAGTAATTTAAAGCCAAGTCATTAATCAAGATCAGCAACGAGGAAGGGTCACAGTTTGCCATATGTACGACATGGCATGCTGGACATCTTTCCTTCAACAGAGCCACTTATATGCTCTCTCCATAGCTTCCTCTCATCGCAGAAGGCTAGTTTCTATTTTTCATTCTTCAGTCAGATGTCACATGCACAAGCAACAGCAGAAAAATGCACTCGGACAACTACCAGCTTAACCATGGAGAATAATCCACTGGTTCAAACATAATCTCAAGGTATTTTACATTGGTTTTTACAGTACCTGAAATCTAGGGCTATTCAGATGCTACCCCTACTATTCATTCAGTGAATACATAAGGCTCAAGAAGACTGTGACAGTCCATGTGGCCACCAGGATCTACAGTGTTTGCCACCATAACTAGCGGACAAGATCCCACTCCCTCCTCACACTGAGGCCAGGATCCTCTTGCTGCACAACGCTCATACAAAAATAACTGCACAAGGACCGACACTTTCTTAGAAGCTGAGTAAGTGGTGCCCCCAGAGCAGCAAGTGATTCAAGTGCAAACACACACAGCCCTGTCACTTTTCACTTTGTGGCTGGGTAGCTAATTGATCACTGCACATGGGGTGAACTTGAAGGTGTGATACTTGTTGAGGGAGCCAGTGCAACTAGGCTGGCATGTATTTCATTCTACACTCAAAGTTGGTTCCACCTTGCCATGAATGTGTGATGCATGCCAGTATATGTGTACACATACCCTACAGATTTACAGAATGAAAAGTCAGTGCCATATGTGGCAGCTCACCATATCCCATTATGCAAATAGCAATCGCATAATACTTTCTGTATTTAAAATAAAACTGATGCAGTAAACAGAGAAACTTACCATTAATTCTAAAAGATAGAATTCACATTCTAGTATCTGTGGAGACATGAAAAATAAGTTAATCAAATCTATCATGTATCACACATAAAAAGAAAAGGAAGGAATAAGCCAGATTCTAAGCATATTAAACTGACAGTATAGTAGACCTAGTCACGGAGCATAAAGATTGGAATCAAATTTGGCACCTTTGAGGATAGTTTGTTCTTAGCTTTCTACATCATTTCAACCCTTACATTACTTTCAAATGGGAAATAGAAGTGTAAAATATGGCCTAAGACCAATTTGTAGTCCTGGCTAGCATAGACATATTGATTCAACTGCTGAATGGTAAGTTAACACTTATGGAAATCCCACTGATTCAATGGGTCTTAGCCTAACTGGAAATAGCATTTACACTTAGGTTAAAGTTTGTAAAGCAATATATGCCTTGAATATTAAGGTAACAAAGTAAACACTGATCAAGATGTTGGCAGTTCAAACCCTTTCAAGGCAGGGGAAATGGAAAACAGAGCCACCTGAAGTGAAGCGTCTGAATATTGCTCTGAGCCCTCTTAAATTAGTATTAGATCTTAAGTACTGAAAAAAGTTCTTCTGCATATTGAAGGCAAAATCTCAAAAACGACAATGCTTGGGGGAAAAGAGCATGAAGTACAACTTTGAGAGCTTAGGGGAAGGTCTGTATTTAATCTGAATATTTTAGATTTGTGTGATTGAGAACATATGCAAATCATATCCATCAAGCAACAGCTAGTGGCCATACTTTGTCCTCTTCTATAACCAGCTAATTATGAAAGATTCAAAATGAAAACAAAAACAAAAACATGAAATACATTTTAAGAGGTACATAAAATTATACAAGGTGTGGAGAAATATAATCAGGATTTTTTTTATTTCCCCTAGTAATAGTAGAACCTAGAGTCATTCAATTCTTAAAAAGCACTTAACGTACAGAACCAAGACAGAAAGTACTGAGGATTGGAATAAGGAAAAGGAAACGGAACAGAACTTCATGGAGCTGTCCATCTCCACTTAACCTGTAATTCTAAAGTAATCTGTCTGTATACTTGCAAAAGCTGTAATGGAAATTTCTTACATATAAATGTGTATCAAGTTTTTAGCACTAAGCTCCTTAATTAACAGTAGAGGTACTAAGACAGGGACCATTCCTCAATCTTTTTCAGCTCATGGATACATCTGGTATTAGAGGCATTTTCACAGTAAGATTGCCATCAATAGGTATGGTCATTCACAAAATTTGCTACTGCAACAAAATAGCCATTTCCCATTAAGCAAAGTAGGGCAATTCAGAAATAAATTACTTGCCCAAGCAATCAACAGGAGCAATCTAAGCCCCAAAACACCAAACAATGTCTTTGAATTCAGGTTGCTGCTCTAATCAAAATACCTACTTTACAGAAGCCAGTCACTTCCTTTTATACACATTCCAACCCACTCACTCTCTCTGTCACCTAACTCACCCAGCTGAGTTGCTCATTTCTGGCCCCTTACCGTCCTAAAGGTGGAAGAGGTTCCACCCTTTCAGTCTCCCAGACAAAAACTGTAGGATTGCTTTAAGGAAAAAAGTCCTGGCATCTAGTCATATTGCAAATCACAGACCTCCAACAGGCATACCTATTCCATGTATTCTGGAGAACTGAAGAGGGCACTAATGTGCAGTGCATTACAGTGCCCAGAAGTTTTTATGCATACTGATTTGTGCGCACATGTACATGTGCATAGCTATCTTTGGGGCAGTCTGCAAGTGCTTCATTAGAAAAAGTATTGCTATGATAGCTCATACCCTTACAGACAGCAGCCTGCCTATGCACAAGTAAACTACAAGGCTAATTTCCTAACTACATACTTACATGGTTCATCCTATAAGGAAATTCTTTCGGGAAGGCATACGAAAACCTAGTTTTCACTGCAGTGAAGAGAAGTCAGGAGATAAAAAAAAATGTAGTCATAAAAGTATACTTATTTCTTCCTTAATTTCCTAATCCCATCCACAATGAATGCCATGATTTACATTTTATACTTCAACAGAATAACAGGAATCAAGGTCTTCTGAAGAATGTAGGGGTTTCCGAGATAAGGTGTAAACATCAACTGCAATGAGCAGTTAGAACACTTTACTGAATGAGACAGCACTGTAAGCACTGAGGCAAAGAAAAAAATTATAGTATGCTAATTTTTTGCTCTTTCAATATTCTGAAATTTATACTGAAATAACTTTAAGGAAATGTTTCTTATTTGCCCAAAGTATTTACTAACAAGGAAGGATTCATCAGTTCATGGAAAGTAATTTTCCACTATCATATATACAAAAAAAAGTCTAAGCGAGATGGATTTTACAAAGTATCAGCAATATTAAAATATTTATTTTGACCACTCTTGGGATGGAAAAATGAATTTTCAGAGCATCTATGTTTTTTAAAAGTATCTTGTATCTCATTCCTTTATAACAGCTTCACTATGAATAGTGGTATTTGCCAAAAAAAATCTGAAAAAGAAAACAGCTGTTTTACGTATACATCTATAGAATACTGAAGATACAATTTACACTTACATACAGAAGTAGCAGCAGATATCAATCTTGTATTCGAAACTACACCAAACTCCTAGAAATAGGAAATAAAATTAAATCATTCTCAAAAATGTACTAAACTAGATGTACAAGGTAGCAAAAAAGTCAAACTGCTTATCAATAGATGGGTTAAAAAGAGGTTTCTTTGAAAAGAACAAGTGCAAAAAGGGAGAAAAGGGCATGGCTAGTAATACTGTGGGAGAGTCCAGGGCCAGCCATATCCACAGGACTGAAGATGGATATGGTGAGCTACTGTGGAAAATTTTTCTCCCAAACCCTGCTTGCTTCATTAAAGTAGCAATAATGCTACAGATTACAAACAACCCATCTTTCAGCAGGATCTGTCAGTTGCAGTGCTACTGACAGAAAGGCCCTTGTCATGCCAAGCTAGGCAAAAGGCAAAACAAAACAAAAAATCTTCAGGACCAGTATTGGAAGGCTTGCGAGATCAAAGAACAGAGATTACCAATTGGCCTGTATACATGATTAGCTGAATGTCCATAGTAATGAAGCATGGAATAAAAATAATGCAAGAACACCTGCTGGAACAGTGCTATAAAACTGGTTTAAATACGACATCCTTTAGGACCGAAGACAGACAAGGCACCAAATGGGGCAAAATGACAAACTATCACAGTGATAACCTCCCATTAATTGTTACCACTCTCTCTTTTTTCTTTCCCAGAAGGTCATGGGAAAGATACCAAATGTCCCACATAAAAATGGGGACAGGGTTAAAATATATTTAATATTTCCACATTATCAAATTTGCACATAAGAACAGGAAATACTCTACTTACCTCTACTTTAGATGCCAAAAATACACATGTGGGAGCCATTAGTACTGGATCTATACTTTTAGGGAGTATCTGAAAAGTAATAATATAGCTTGAAACAGTGAAGAAGAGCTACTCCTAAATATTCCTGCCTTTTCAGAAGAACTAGTATCAATCTATAGGATTTATATCACAAAACCAAAACCAATTAACTTATGAGTTGTGTAACAAATTGTAGAAAAGAAAGCACTGATCTCCGACTAACAGGGTGCATGGTCCTACCTGGCATAGAACCTCTTGAAATAGACAGTAGCAGTGGCAATAACTTGTTGTCTTAATTTCAGATGTTCACCTAAAGCCTGGATAACTTGCAAACAAAAACAAAAGTGAGTTAAATTTTCAAAGTGTGAGCACGCATTTTGTCAGAAGTATTGAAAGTATGCTCCATGGGGCTATGAACTATTATTTTCCCAACATTTCAGAAGTATTAATTACACTCTGATTCCATAAAAAAATATTCATAAGTGAGCTCCCCTGTTTTCACCTAAACTTTCTTGTATATTTATAGATGCATATGTAAATACACATGCTCATTCCCCCACTTGGGAACCCTACATTTTATTTTTATTTAATAGGCAGTGCAAACAGAAACTAATATAGCCAGCATGGTACAGCAGTTTGAGTGTTGGGCTAGGACTCTGAGAAATTAGGGTTTAAATTCCTGCTCAGCCATGGAAATCCACTGGGTGACCTTGGCCAAATCACAACCTCTCAGTCTTAGAGAATGGCACCAACAAACCTCCTCTGAACAAATCTTGCCAAGAAAACCTTAGGACAGGGCAACCACATGCTGGAGATGACCTGAAGGCACAAAACAAAAACAGAAACTATGGCCTAGTGGCCCAATTTGAACATACATTTCCAGCATTGCTAAAACAGAGTGCTCAGGTTCAAGATCCCGAGTTGTAAACTAACATTAAGTCACACTTATCTGTTTCAGACATAATAGGAAACAGCATACTATGAGCTGGCACACAATGGAAAGAGGACATCTGATTACAAAGCATGTTCTAAATGTATGATCAACTTAGGCCAATGATTTTCCCATGGTTATCCAGTGGATTGAAGGTGAACCCTGGTCCAAGTGCAGTACACTATCTACACTAAGTCAAACTAGTTTAAATTCAGACAGATGGCACTTATTTCCAGCTTTTAAAGATAGTTCCATCAAATTAGTCACATCAAATTAGTCACACCTCCATGAAGAACAGGAGAGGCATATGGTATATCTGTAAGTAGCATCTCAACATGGTGAAAGCAACAGTTCATTCTATTATGTACAACTTTATACAATTCCCAACTTGTTTGCCTTACAGTCCCAGTAACAGAACGTCACCAGTTTTGTTGTGTACACTTCGAATCATCACTACAGGCTGCAGTGTTTAAACACATCACAAATGGCTGTTGCCTGTCTAATGAATTAAGACCCCTGTATCAACATATCTGCTGAATTTCAGAGGCAGCAGGTGTTTAGACTACAACATATTTAGTCTAGGGAAAGGGAGTGGGGTGTTGGGGGAACAGAGACCAGAGGAGGTAGTCAGCTGCTCCATCACAAGCTCTGCCTGCCAGTTGGCCAAGAAGCAACCCTGGTGTCAGCTGCGCAGGTAGCTCTTTGTTGGCCTTCCAGGCAAAGGAGATGTGCCAAGAATGTCAGAAACATCCGTCTGGGATACCAAGCAGAGGTGGAAGGCCAGAATTATGGAATGAAACATAAGGTGATTAACTTGGTATTTTTCCTGAATCCCCTCATCCATATTTAATCCAAACATGGCAGTGCTGTATTATTATCCTGCCATCTTCAAAGAGCCCTACAAGTTCTGCTATTTCAATTCACCCATCTATGCACACATTTTAAAAGAACACAACCAAACAAGGCATTTGCACACAGAAGGGCTGACTAAAAAAACCCTTTACAACTGATAAACCTGATGTCACACTGCAGTACTATAAGTATATACTGTATTCTGATTCATATAGTTGTCTGATGAGCACATTTAAGGAAAACCAGTTATCATGGATTTAAATAGCCAGCAGAACATTCTCCATTGAGTACATGCTTCCAGCAAAGCTTACACTATACAGCTGTAATACTGAAAGATGCAGGTAAATAACCAGAAAGTCACAGTCCAAATCTTACCAGAGCTGCAAACTAATTAGGCAGATTTAAGCAAGGAACTATTCTCTCAATCTCAACCTGCTATTTGCAATATGGTGAGCATAATTTTGACTTATCTTAAGGATTATAAAAAGTGTTATGAACATTAAAGATGCAATAATGCACACCAGTAAAGTACACTAAATATTGTTGTTGTCGTCGTCATCATCATCATCAAGCCAGCGATAGATACACAAGGCTGGTTCACATATACAAACCCACAACATGGTGACTGCACAGTTCTTAGTTGATGAATGGCAAAAGCAACAATTTTAATTCCGGATTTACAATCGATACATGCTAACTGGGACTAATTTATTCCCAAACTTGAAGTATTTACAAGCTGTTTATAACTAGGTGTTATGACTCTGTTACTCCCAGGATTTATAGATAAGTGATGTTTCAACTGTCAAGATTAGAACCAATAAATTACAGTTACAATTTTAGGATTTTTTTTAAACATCTAAACATTAATATCTGGATATTTTAAAATATCTAAAAATACAGTCTTCCATTATAAGCATCTTGCAATGAAAATTTTTAAATAACTACAGACAGCCTTCTCTACATTTTTTATATACACGGGGGGGAGGGGGACAGAGACAGCGGCTTCAACTCCACCGGTGTCAAGAAGATGAATTACTTTGTAGTAGTCCTTCAATGACAGCCATCCAGCCATCAATTTAATTTGTAAACCGCCTTAAGAAGATTTAGCCAGCGTTCTGTTGGAGAACGATGAATGCACAAGCACCATAGTTATGGTGCTGCACAGGAGCACCATATACAGGAGATCCCAATCTCCACCTATTGGATAGCAGTTGGTATGATTAATGGGAATCTGTTTCCTTGCCAATCTGGAAGCAGCTGGTATTCCCACTCCTTCCCATGAATGCTCTCCGATGTGACAGGCAGAGGCCAGAACCAGTCACAATTCCCCCTAATGACAGAGACTGCTTGCGCAACGGGGAGTGGAACCATCAGCCAGCTGGTTCTGGATCAACAAGGGAACGGCCTCCTGCAGTGGCTTCTGCCTTTTAAGTGGGGATTGGGGGACTTCCATGGTCCCCATGTATTCCCTAACTAGGGACTATGCAGTGACCGTGACTATGAAATACTAAAGAATGCGTAATTCAAGGATATGCATCTGCTACTGCCCAACAGGTTTCCAACCTTTTAAGTCCTGAAAGGTGGCTTAGAAATCTGGTAATAAGCCAAATCTTGCCTTTGATACAACAACAGGTTTTCAACAACACTGAGTGACATTTCAATCTTCACAGGTGAGACCTACTGTCTGGTCTTGCTTCCTGGCTTCTCTCAGGCACTGTGGACCATTACATGATGATCCCTCCCTGCCCCTTCCCCTATCAGAACATCAACTTCGTGAGGAACAGGATTGGCAGGGATGCAGAAGACATAGTTCCACTGGATCTAAAGTCCTCTCAGGAATTTAGATGTACCTCAGAGTTCATTTACCGCTTTTCTTCCAATGTCTGTAATGGAAGGCTCTTCTACTGAATATGGAACACAAACAGCAAAAACGGAGAGGGAGAGCCAGTATTTCTGTCCTGTGGGCAAGACTCAAACAAGTCTTTGGCCGACAGCACTCCACATCAGAGTGCCCTATATAGCTGGAGAATTTATAGACCTCTAGATGTGTCCTAGAGTAAGGGCTGAGAGAAGCAGTAGTTCATCAAGCCCTTGTCTTTCAGACTCCTAACTCTTAAGATTCCTCCCTAAATTGTTTAATCATTATAAACTCACAGAATATAAAAACTGCTGAAAATAAGGATAAATAGGATCTTTCTATATACCGGACAAAGTATTCTAAATCATTAAGGATCTTCCCAGATGACATCCAATGGGTTCCTCTGTTGCAAACTAAGCTCTAGAACTTATTTGACTATTTATTGTGCGGAAATTGGTGAAGACCTCAGTAAGGTGCTTCTGTTTGAAGAGTATCATATTTGACCAGTACCCACGCCACAATATCACCAAGCATATGGTTATATGAGCTTTATAAATGTAAAGTTTCTATGAGAAACAGGCATGGCGAGAAACAGAAATACACGGTCATATAATCAAAGTCATGTTGGAAACACTTTCTGTTTTCCTGTATGGCAGGGAGCAGGACTCAATGGCCCTTGTGATCTCTTCGAGCTCTATGAGTCTATGATCCTGGACTTACAGCTTCTGTTTATCATCAGTGTTCTCTATGCAGAACACAATTAATCTGGGAGCTGAATCTAACTTCGAGGAAGGGAGGTATATTGTCACTTTCACAGTGTAAATCTCCAGGTCTGTAAGACAATCTGAGAACAACTAACTACTAAGGTGACATTAATCAGTTTCAACTGCTCTGAAGATCTAATATATTCAGGCTGGATACACATTACATAGACCAAATAGTGTGTTATTGGCTTTATACTGTCTTGCAATATGAGTGTCAATATGTAGCATGGTCTAAAAATGCAATGGTAGTACACATACTTTCCAAGCAAAGTTCGAGAACTTTGCTTGGAAAGTATGTCTTTCTAATGGCATTAATAGCTCACAACCATGGAACAGTGTGGGGTATAATTTCCCCTCTCTCTACTTTTCATCATGTGCTCTTGCAATCTACTTTAGAAGATTGTGGGAACCTCCAGAACAAATGGACGAGCAAAAGGGGGTGATGATAGTCCCATCAAATAAGCAGGAACAGAAAACAATCTGTGCTGAACACCACCAAATTTAAGCTTCTTTTGCAAGCATGTTCAAGGTTCTTTTCACCAGGTACCTAACAAATGAATCTTCTAAAAATCAATTACATTTCATGTATTTTCTGAAGTTAACACAGGCTCACCCAACTGCAACACACACAGTATGTATCACTGGGACAAGCTAGAACTGAAACCATTTTACCATTTGTGAAGAATATTTGCAGCTTCCAATATTCTTCTTCTGTTAAAAATTTTAAGTCCTTTTGGCGTTCCTTTAATAGATCTTGTTTATCCAAAATCCATTGCAAGCTACAAAGGAAGAAAGAGGAGAGGTAATAACTTTTAAACTAGTTTTGATTATTATATGTGTTAAATAGACTGGCATCCTGCTATTGATGAACAGAAAACAACGCATACCTCCCAATTTTCATTCTATAGCCTGATGTCAAAATAACAAACTTTCCTGGATATTCAGTGGATCATATTCAAATATAATTTGTTGTTCTCCCAATAGCTTCTCAAACTATTAGCTATAGGAGAAAATAGTAACCCAGAAAAAGAAACAAAAACAAAAACACTGGCCTGTGAGGAATTATGGTTTGGCTGCGTTGCTAGCAACTCCCATGGCAAATTTATTTTATGTGAGATCGGGTCCAGACTATCTAAAAGTCTGTATCTCCCCACAGACCCTATCAAATTTTAAGATACTCATGGGAGGGATTTCCCACTGTCTCACTATCATCACAGGTACTTTTGGTGAAGACATAGGAAAGAGCCTTCCCAGTGGCTGCTCCCAGTCTATGGAACTCCCACAGGTTTGGTTGACCTCTTCTCTGGTCTCTTTCCACCAGCAGACCTTCAGCACTTTAATTATGAGGCAGAAGAATGTTATGAATGTCGTGTGCAGTGTTTTTCATCTTTTAATTATGTCTTAAATGTATTTTAAACTGTTGATTTTAAGCCTTCAAAATAAAATGCTCTATATAATTGTTTTTTAACTTTTACAAATACAGTTGACCCTCCACATCCATGGATTCTATACTCATGGATTCAACCAACCATGGCTTGAAAATATTTTTAAAAAATCCCAAAAGCAAACTTCGATCTTGTTTATATAAGAGATGCCATGTATACATATATGTATATATGGGGTGCCTTTTACTACACCGTTGTTCATAATAAACTCGAGCATCTATAAATTTTGGTATCTGTGATGGGTCCTAAACCAAATCAAAGCAGATACTTAGGGCCCACTGTACTATTTTTGCTAGTTTTAAATGTTTTAGAAACTGCTTTAGGCCCTTGCTGGGAGAAAGGCAGGCTATAAAATAAATAAATAGATAGATACATACATACATATGTGTTGCAGTTCAAAGACTCAACTGCAGAGTGGCAGCTATGAAACATCTTAGAACTATATGTATCTTTCCACATGTCTTAATATCTATTTCTCTTTAAATATATTGTAAGTTACTTTGGAAATGTGGTTAACAGTTTGGACATAAATGCTATAAATAAAGGCTATTTATTTAAATAATTCAAATCAGGACTAAAATTTGCGTAGCCCATGGGCTGCATGTCTCCTTGAGAGGTGCCATGCAACCCCTAGGCCACCATAGCCCACCAGCTCTAAGGGGGAAAAAAGGCACCAAACCCGATCTTCAGCCTGAAAAGTACATCCTGGCAGCACAGTTTTGCCTCTGTACACTGTCCTCGCCTCTCCTCCTAAGAAATGAAAACTCTACCAAAAAGTAGCTTCTTGCTTCGGAAAATGGCAAATATGCAGCCTGAATGGGAATAGGCCCTCCTTCCTGTATGCATGCTCACACCACTTTCTAAAAAAAAGGCAATACACACATTACCCCTAACATTTGAGATCACTTCCTGTCTGAAATGCACATACAAGTAGGATTAGTGTAGCATCATGATTTCCAATTATATATGTGTGTATTGTTTGCCATGCTAGGCATCCGTACTCTATTGAAGCAAGTTATGCTATTTAGCTGTTAATAAGCCACAGTTATTTCAGCTGTTTCATTCATGTCTTGACTGTGGGCTTCCAAACAGGCCACTGGTTGGCTACTGTATGAAGGGAGTGCTGTACCAGACAGGACTTGGATCCAGTCCAAGATGTTTCTGCTTATCTTGTTAATGTACGAATTCCATTCTTTGAGTTGTATTTAGACATGGGCATCCATTGCTTAACAAGTCCTGCTTGGAAACAGATTTCTATACAGAAAAATGTATTTAGAATTCAAGTGATGACACATTATACACAAAAGATGGCAAAAGGAAGTAAACTGGGGCAGTCGCAAGAGTTATTAATAAATTGGGGGGAAAGGTCCTTGACTGTTTTGAGGTCCTCATTTGCTTTACCCTGAAAGACATACCTTCACTTTCTGTCAAAAGTATTTGGAAGCAAGTTGTCATTTCTTTATTGATATCTTTTAATATCAATTATCTGTCGAAGAATCTTCAGTGTCAAAACAAAAATTTACTCATTTGGGGGAATAAGTCTGTTGAGTCTTAGGCATTAGAACAATATTCACTTGTTCAAAATATTCTGTATGCATGTGTCCAAATGTTTTGAAAAGGAGAGTAAATTAAGGATTCAGACAGGTTTCTTTCCTCCTCCTGTACTAAAAATTATATGGCTATCAGCACACTCTTTACTTTTCAACTTATTCACTTCCACGCAATTTTAGTAAATACTGTTGGCTTACTGTTCTGGAAAAAAAAAGTTGATACGAAAGCAAGAACAGTTAAAGATACTGTGTCTAAGCTCTATAAGACCTCAGAGAGGCAAGTCTGTGTATTTTATGGAACCAACCTCTGACATTATAGATGTGCATGCTTTTTTAGCTAGACGAAATCTTTTGTGATAATCGGGACACTGTGCTGTTTAACACACAGATAATCTACAGACTTATGTCAAAAGCACGTAACCTATATAATATATCACACAGCTGGTGCCACAGCTCTTTTTAAGAACAGTAAGCATAATGTATACTCAGTATGGAGACCACTGGTTCTCCACACACTACATACTGTCTAGCTCTCTTTTGCTATAGGTATCTACAGGCAATAAGATAGATGCTTCGGGACAGTGTAATAAACTATACACAACATATCATCATACAGCTGGTATTACAACTCTTAAGATCAATAGGCACAATGTATGCTCAGTATGGAGACCTCTGGTTCTCCACACACTACATACTGTCTAGTTCTCTTTTGCTATCGGTATCAACAGGCAATAAGATAGATGCTTCGGGACAGTGTAATAAACTATACACAACATATCATCATACAGTTGGTATCACAGCTCTTAAGATCAATAGGCACAATGTATGCTCGGTATGGAGACCACTGGTTCTCCACACACTACCAACTACAGAAGAGAAGGTTAAGAGAGGACATGATAGCCATGTTTAAATATTTGAAGGGATGCCACGTAGAGGAAGGAGGGGGCTTGTTTTCTGCTGCTCCAGAGACCAGGACAAGGAGCAATGGATTCAAGCTGCAGGAAAGGAGATTCCACCTGAACCTCAGGAAGAACTTCCTGACAGTCAGGGCTGTCCGGCAGTGGAATCTGCTGCCTCGGAGTGTAGTGGAGTCTCCTTCCTTGGAGGTTTTTAAGCAGAGGCTTGATGGCCATCTGTCGGGATTGCTTTGAGGGTGTTCCTGCATGGCAGGGGGTTGGACTGGGTGGCCCCTGGGGTCTCTTCCAACTCTGAATTTCTATGATTCTATGATTCTAACTGTCTAGTTCTCTTTTGCTATCGGCATCAACAGGCAACAAAATAGATTTTTCGGCATAAAGTAATAAACCATGTATTTATGTACTTTCTCTAGGCAGGTAAATTAATAAATGCAGATATAAAATTCTATACATTTATCCCAAACGTCCCGACACACCCCCTGAACCGGTGAAGCAATACCTCACAACACCTCCTTTCCACCCGGCGAGTCACAGCTTGCGAATTCCGCCCACCCTCTACCTCGCCTGCCGATGGAGAAGCCCCATTAGAGGCAACGGGGCCTAACGCCCGAAAAGTGCGCAGAATGGCAGCCTCGAACGCCCTCCTCCGCTCCCCGCGCCCGGAAATCCGCACAGCCTTCACCTCACAGCCAGCCGCTTGCAGACCCGCGAGAAAGGGACGAGAATCACTCACTAATGCGAACTCTGCCAGAAATTCCCTGCCATGTAGAGGAATCGAGGCTCGGGGGGGGAAGCCTTTTTCTCTTTCCTTCCTGCTTGCCCAGCAGACACTACCCACCCCGGTGCCCGCTGCCGCCTTTCACCTCTTTCCCCCCCTCTCTCTCCCTCCAGGAACAGGAACCGCGGCTGCAGCAGGAAGGAGTCTGCAGAGGCGACCGCGCTCATCAAAAGCAGCAACCTCAGCCCCAGTTCTGTGCGCGCCTCTTCTCTCGTCCGGCGCGGCGCTCCTGCCCTACGAATCAGTTCCGCGGCAGACAAGGCCATTTCCGCACTAGGCTGTTATAGCGCGATGATTCCACTTTCAACACCCTCTGGAATCCTGGGGTTTGCAGTTTCGGGAGGGGCCGGCCGGCCCCTCCCGAAACTGCAAACCCCAGGATTCCAGAGGGTGTTGAAAGTGGAATCATCGCGCTATAACAGCCTAGTGCGGAAAGGGCCCAAGTTCCACGCCTGGAAGGGAACAACTAGCCTCTCCTTAGTGGCTCATGACGGTGGGTATGTTTACCTGAGTAGAGGCAGCACCGCCATCTCCTAGGGGTCCTTTCTTCTAAATGAAGTTTCTCCATCCAGGAAATGTGTATTCGTTAAACACGTGCATTTTTTCCCTCAAACGTGAGGTATTTGAAGACAGCAAGTTGTTCCCAAGACAAACAAAAATGTGAAAACTGTAAACGGATTAAGAGTGCAATCTTAAACTCCCTTATGAGAGACCATAGTAACGCTTCTCTGATTAAGGTGCCTAGAGTCGCAATGCAAAGGAATTAACAAAATGGGATCCTATCCAAGAATTTGTTACAAAAGAAACTAGAATGCGTCTAATGCAGATTGTTGAGCACTGACTCTGGTAACACAGCAACTGATATCTTTGATCTAGAACAGTGGTTCTCAACCTTCCTAATGCTGTGGCCCTTTAATACAGTTTCTCCTGTTGTGGTGACCCCCAACCATGATCATAGTGTCAGAAGCTCAACCTGAGAAGGGCTTGAAGGGAGGTCTTAGGCGACCCCTGTGAAAGGGTCGTGCGACCCCCAAAGGGGTCCCGACCCCCAGGTTGAGAACCACTGATCTAGAATATTCATCAGTTACAGATTTAACACATTTCCCCATCACTCTGATGTAGAACTTGGATCAACAAAAAAAATGCCATGTGTTTGCTGTCCCTGTCTGCTCTCCAGCAACAACTTTGCTGTGGTGTCTATGAAAATTGCTTTGTAGTTGCTTTCCCTCCCCTGACACTTTCTTGATGCATTGGGATTATAAATCATGTGATCTGATGGACAGTTGGCTTTTGTAGTGTAATGCATCTGGAAACTGCCAGGTTAGGGAAAGCTCTTCTAGAGCTTATAGTGAAACTTTCTTTAGTTACTGGGTTGCCACAATGAAAACTGAAGATAAAGTCCCTGGCCCTTGAATGGTTGTATTGGTATTGTGTTCCTTCAAGTCATTTCCAACCCTTATGGTAACTCTAAGGTGAAGCTATGATAGGATTTTCTGGGGCTGAGAGTGTTGATGTGCCCAATGTCACAGTGCTTTTTCGTGGCCAAGCAGGGATTGGTCTCCAGGGTCAGAATCTGATGCTCAAACCACCTCAGCAGGTGTTGCTGTTCACACAACCAGGTAACAAGCAACACCTGCTGAAATGACTTCTTCTACCACAACCATTCAAGGAACAGGAAACTTCTCTGTAGTTTTCACTCTAGCAACTCTATTATACCCTGTTTGGACAATTATAACATGCTCTTCATGAGGCTCACTTTGAAGAGTATTTGGAAACTACAGTTAGTCCATCAGAACTACTATATAGTAGTTTATGTATAGCAACCAGATTGGGTTTCTGAGGGTGTACCAGGCTTCCTGCTCAAGTAAATACATTCCTTCAGAGGTTAGAATGTCTTAGTAGTGAAGGAGCACTAAAGTTTTATGCTTACATTTTCCTGGTTTCCTGAGATGTACTTATGAAAAAGGCAGCTCTCTCTGAATTCAGCCAGCTCCTCATCAATGGTGCAATCTTTCTTTACAGTGTATATGTCTGTAGCTGTTCAGCATAGCCCACACATTCTGAAAGGCATTTACTATTGACTCAACACATCAGTGTTGGTCCCCTGTTGTAGAAGATCCTGTTTCCAGACTGACCCCACAGTTCAACTCACCTAGCCCTTTCCCTTTCTTAATCTTTTCCTGGACTGGACCTCAAGGTGACCACCTTATTGTGTACCAGTGACTGTGTAGTTTTGTGGGTTTGTTGTAGTAAGTGTGACCTAACTCTTTATCAGGCTTGATAGAGACAGCCAGAGACAGACAAAGAATAATAAGAGAAGATTTATTATTAAGACACAGAAAATAACATATTAACCCTTGACTTCTCAATCATTCATACCTCAAAAGAATAGTCAGCCTTTTCTTTTGACTCGCCTGTCTCTATTCCATTTGTTCCTCTCCTTCTCTAACCTGTCCCTTAGCTCTGTGTCACCTTTTATTCTTGCAAAGAAGCTAGTAAAATGTGGACTGGACAGAGCTGCTGTTAGTTGGATTTGTAATTGGTTGACCGACCGAACCCAAAGGGTGATCACGAATGGCTGCTTTTCATCCTGGAGAGAAGTGACTAGCGGGGTGCCACAGGGTTCTGTCCTGGGCCCAGTGCTGTTCAATATTTTTATCAACGACTTGGATGAAGGAATAGAGGGCATGCTCATCAAATTTGCAGATGATACCAAATTGGGAGGGGTTGCTAATACGCCAGAGGACACAATCAAAATTCAAAATGACCTGGATAGATTGGAGAGCTGGGCCAAGGCGAACAAAATGAAATTCAACAGAGAGAAGTGTAAGGTCCTACACTTAGGTAAAAAAAAATGGAATACAGAAATATAGGATGGGGGACACGTGGCTGGATAGCAGTACGTGTGAAAGGGATCTAGGAGTCTTCATAGACCACAAGCTGAACATGAGTCAGCAGTGTGATGCGACAGCGAAGAAAGCCAATGCAATTCTCGGCTGCATCAATAGGAGTATGGTGTCTAGATCGAGGGAGGTACTGGTACCACTCTACTCTGCTTTGGTTAGACTCCATCTTGAATACTGTGTCCAGTTCTGGGCACCCCAATTCAAGAAGGATATTGACAAGCTGGAGCAAGTCCAGAGGGGGGCGACCAAAATGTTGAGAGGCCTGGAAGCCATGCCCTATGAGGATAGACTTAGAGAGCTGGGTATGTTTAGTCTGCAGAAGAGAAGGTTGAGAGGGGACATGATAGCCATGTTTAAATATTTGAAGGGATGCCACATAGAGGAAGGAGAGGACTTGTTTTCTGCTGCTCCAGAGACCAGGACAAGGAGAAATGGATTCAAGCTGCAGGAAAGGAGATTCCACCTGAACCTCAGGAAGAACTTCCTGACAGTCAGGGCTGTCCGGCAGTGGAATCTGTTGCCTCGGAGTGTAGTGGAGTCTCCTTCCTTGGAGGTTTTTAAGCAGAGGCTTGATGGCCATCTGTCGGGAGTGCTTTGAGGGTGTTCCTGCATGGCAGGGGGTTGGACTGGATGGCCCGTGTGGTCTCTTCCAACTCTAGATTTCTATGATTCTAGGCCATCTTTCCCCATCTGCTCCCTAACAGACACAACCATCAGTATTTGTAACATTTCCTCCCCACAGGCCCCACTTCACAGCATTCCCTAAGCTGTGATTGGCTGTCTTCAGCCAGGCTTGCCTAGCTCCTCCTTTCAAGCCAGTTATCAGACCTTAGGTATGTTCTGAATGTGTCAGGTTTATTGCTGTTCGCCATCACCAGAAACAGCAGTATGCTTTCTGTTCAGTGATGTCAAGGGGCTTCCACACTTTGCTAGATTTCCTCTTATTCCATGCTCTGACTATATGCTGCATCTCTCTGTTTCATGGGTTGTGTGATAAAGAACATATTCTTGAAGAGCAATTCAAAGGTTTCTAGCACTGATTCATTTCTGTATCCTTCTTGGCTGTTTGCACCCCAAATGATATCTCTGGATGCTCTACAGTGAGCTCTCTGTGGATGTGTATACTAGGTCCTTTCATTCCTGCCTCTTATGTGAGACATCACAAAAAGCCCTATCACACTGCATTGTTATAGTACTATTGTTCCATCTTAATTACCGTGACAGCATTCTGTGGAATTTTGAGGTCTGTAGTTTAATGAGGCCCACAAGGTCTTTGGCTGAGAAGTCTAAATGCCCTTCCTTAAATTCCAAATCCGAGTACTCTATACAATGTTGCCATATCTATTAAAATCAAATTAAAATAAATTATAATAGCATTATAAGAGGGCCAGTGTGGTGTAGTTGATTGAGCATCGGCCTCTGACTCTGGAGACCAGGGCTCAATTCTCCACTTGGCCATGGAAACCCACTGGGTGACTTTGGTGTGTCACACATGCTCAATTCTAGAAACCACCGTAATAGGTTCACCTTAGGGTCCCATAATTTAGAAACAACTTGAAAGCACACAACAACCACAGTATTAGCACTATAACTGTGTAGTGTGATAGGGCTCTTTCTCTGTTGGCACTGTACTTCCTGGGCAGCATCAAGGACATGTTTACTCAATGCCCTCTCACTTCTGAGCCAAGGAAGAAATTGTTTTCCTTCGAGTACTTATCACCAGCTTCTCTATATCATGTTTCAACAGCAAAATGACAGGAGACATTAAACTGTGTTACCCTAAAAGGTGGATGACTCAGTGGTCCACCCACAGTGCTAAAGCCTCAGTGGGAAGATGGGGCATAATTAGCTCAAAAGGGAGGTCTGCAAGGGTGGGGTGGGGTGGGGGTGGGGGTGGGGGTAACGTCCAGGATCTTTTGACCTGTGTATACCGGTACTCATACAGGGACACCAGTTGGAGAAAAAATAATATTTTATTGGTGGGAAAATCACAATCACATGCAAGATGCAAGCAGTCTCACAGCCATACAAGGCTAACCAGAGGAAAGGTGGGAAAATTTGGATAGTGAGGAATAGGACAAGGTGGGCAATATTTTAGGAGGAGAG
The DNA here is from genome assembly GCA_948474755.1 of Ctenosaura bakeri. Taxonomy (NCBI): domain Eukaryota; kingdom Metazoa; phylum Chordata; class Lepidosauria; order Squamata; family Iguanidae; genus Ctenosaura; species Ctenosaura bakeri. Next base: position 845,310 of record CAOLHI010000121.1, on the reverse strand, counting down.
AGAAAGTGATATGGCTCAAACTAGGGTTCTGAGGGTAACACAAGATGGGAATCTGAGGAGCAGAATGATAGCCTATATCCAGTGTTCCATGGACTGCCTGATGGGAAGCCAGGGTTTAAATGCTCTTTTTCTGCCCTGAAGAAGAAGGTGTTAATGGCTCTCTGGCAAAGCAAACAAAGGGAACTGGAGTTGGCTAATGGTCTTAGCATTAGATGAGAAAGCATTGATGGGAATCATGATAGCCTCTTAATGTCTAGGCAGGTGAGGGAACAAAAGGGGAAGTTCAGCAGGAAGGAGGTTGTAGGGAGTTGGCCATTGTTGCTTTGTCTGGGAGTTTCAGTGGCTACTATCTTCTAGATTTGAGCTATTGAGAGGACTATCTTTTCCAACTAGTCCACAGTGAACTTATGATCTAGGCATGCCTTGAGGTCTCTTCTGATCTACTTTTGTAGGTGTGCAGCTAGTCCTCTTTGCCAGCATGGCTTTTCAGCCATAAATGTATGATTTATATTTCATGTCAATTAAATAATGTTAATTGCCAATCATATCATGGAGTGGGGATGTATGGCACATAACAACTATGTGGAACAAAAAAGTAACCTACTGGCACCTGGGATAAAAACAAAATAGTGAGCCCCTTGTTTTAGAAACATAAGACTAATAGCAGCATAGACTTTTTTTCAGAGTAAATTTGCTTTGGAACAGAAAGCATAGGAGACTAAAAGGGTAATTCTACCATTTATACCCATAAGTAAATCCCTTTTAACTCACATTTCAGAAAGTAGGTATAATTACAGTCCTCCCCAAGGGTTCTTTTAATGCTGAATACTGACAGATGTTACTGCAGTAGCATAAACTTTATTGATAGTAAATGATGCAGCAGATAATACACAGCAGAGAAGCACTGAAGCCCTTTTCCTGATGGGGTCCAGCATATCTTCACAGCCAATGATACCATTGCCCCCACCCCACTGCACTAATCCTATCCAGATTATCCCCTGCCAACAATCAAATTGCTCCTTGATAGTTATATGGGACACCTAGGTTGGGGTGCTCTCTCCCCGCCACAGCTGAGGACAGTGGAAGATGGGAAGGGTTACATTGTGCAGAAGCAAACAAAGAAAATCAAAGTGAGCAAGCGTGGCCAAACTTCCCTTCCCATTACCTATGACAACAGTGGAAGCAGGCTAGCAGCAGAGGAAAATCCACCACCTTCTCAGCCTTCATATCATTTCCCAGCTGCAAGCTACCAAGCCAATGCAAAAAGTATCAAACGAGGTCATTAATACAAACTGATTGTTTCTTTACTCTGGACACCAGTTAACACTTGCTCATAATCCTGACAGGAAGGAAAATCCACCACCTTCTCAGCCTTCATATCATTTCCCAGCTGCAAGCTACCAAGCCAATGCAAAAAGTATCAAACGAGGTCATTAATACAAACTGATTGTTTCTTTACTCTGGACACCAGTTAACACTTGCTCATAATCCTGACAGGAACTCCAAAATCCTTCTACCTGGTGGTGAAGACCCAGCTCACCACAAAAGCATGTAGAGGAATGCAGCATAGGGGGTTCTTTGTTTTTTTTACACAGGGACAGCCTGAGAAGAAATGCGATAGAGATATAGACTCTGCAATCCCTTGGATATTACTGTAACACCTATCAATCCTATGCAGCACAGTCCATAGTGAAATATGAAAAATGCAGTCTAAACTGTCTGATGTACCAGAATTCTGGAAAAAGAATTCAATGGCCATTATAGCTAGTGTCAAGCCCAGAAGACCCAGGGTAAGTTCTGGCATAAAAAACATATATGTGGGAAAAAGAGTACACTAATCTTGTTTGATTTGCGGTGCTTTCACATTGCACAGATTTAGTGCTATGATTCCAGTTTTACTACCATGGCAATATCCTAAGGAACTGAAGAATATGTAGTTTGGTGAGGCACTCTAGCTCTCTGGCTATGAATACTAAAACGCCCTTCCCTAAGCAGCAAATCTCAGGATTCTATTGGCTGGAACCATGTTAGTTGCAGAGGAATCATATGCTATAACTGTCTACTGTGAAAGGGCCTCTGATCTCTTCTGCCCATCTCATGAAGCTGGAACCAAAGCCCCAAAACTATTTGGATTGACACCTGTATAGATTTCCACAGTTCATATCAAATTTAGTTTCTTAAATTCTTGCAAGAAGCCAAGCTATAGTGCAGAGCCAGAAAAAGAAGGAGAAAAAAAATCCTGTTGTTCCATGTTTACTCTTACTGTTGCGGATGCCTGAAAGGGCTGTCACAGTATATTAAAGCGTTCCGTCAGAAGGGTGGGATATGCATATGTATGCTGGGAATACGTATACATTTGCCCCAGTTCATACAGCCTAATGCTGAAGCAAACATGCCTGCAAAGGATTGGGCTATACAGCAACCAATTATTGCTGCTTCTTTAATTGTTACCTATCCTGGAAATGTTTTGGAAATGAAACATAGGATTTTAAATCCTTGTCATTAGTGGGAACTATGACATAATCAAGTAAAAAAAAAAGGAGTAAGGGAGAAGGATGAAGAAAAAAGGAAGAAGTGTGTGCCAGAAAATTCTCATCCTAGAAAAAGAATTTAGTGGCCACTATTGTCAATATAAAATCCAAGAGATTCAGAGATAAGTCTCAGCATAAAGACAAACACATACGTAGGGAAAGAATATGCCAATCTTGTTCAGCATGGGGCCCTTTCATAATACACAGTTATAGCACTTAATCAGCATGGTGCAGTGGTTTGACCATTGGACTATGATTCTGGAAAGCAGGGTTCAAATTCTTGCTCAGTCATGGAAACCCACTGGGTGATCTTGGGCAAGTAACATACTCTCAGCCCCAAAGGAAGGAAAAGGCAAAGCCCCTCTGAACAAGTCTTGCCAAGAGAACTCCATGATAGGGTTTCTATAAGTCAGAAACAACTTGAAGGCACACAACAACAAACTCAGGCTATTGAACATGGGCCAGACATATACAGTACATTAACATAAGCAGATAATATATCTAAAAATACATTTTCTTGAACTGATGCCTGTAAAAGGCATTTCCTTTCAACGTTATTCAGATCAATGGAAGTTATTGGAAGCTATTGGCTCCAATGAGATGAGACTGTCTACATTTTTGGCTATAAACTGCATGCCTTCCTGTGGATTAGACTTCTTAAATCGCTTCCTTGGTGCTCTTACATCAGTTCCTTTGGCGAACCGTCTATTAGAAAATGACTAACTTAAAAGTTTTTTTTTAAATAGTGTACTGTAATTATTTCTTTTCTTTCCAATAGACATGTAGTCTTTGATTCTATACCTGGTTTAATTACATTTTAACAACTGCTTTTAATAGTTTTTTGCCCGTATTTTTTATATTAATTGTATTTCCCATATATATATAAATATATATATATATACACACACACATTTACTTACCTGTATATCTGTCATCTGTTTTCCTTTTTATAACCCACATTGAGCCCTGGTGCTGGCTGGGGGCAGAATCATCGTTACCACCACCATCATCATGACTTCAAATCCATGGCCTGGTATTATTGTTGTTTTTCTGTGACTTCAAGTCAGCTCTGACTTATGGCAACCCTCTCATAGGCTTTTCTTGACTAGATTTATTCAGAGGACATTTGCTACTGCCTTTCTCTGAAGGTGAGGGGGTAATGACTTGAACAAGATCACACAGTAGGTTTCTGTGTCTGAACAGGGATTTGAACGCTCATCTCCCAGAGTTCTAGACTAGCACTCAGACAACTATACCATGTTTGTCTTCTCTGGTATTATGTCAGCAAATACAATTCACCCTCTGCATTCTCTAGGATTAGGGGCACAGGACCCCTGCAAAAATGGAAAAACTGCAAACATCAAAATATGTGTGTGTCTGTCTGTCTGTCTGTGCGAAGGGGGCCAAGGCATGGTGGGGAAAATAGGCACCCAGGGTCCAAACCACATCGTGGAAAGGAGAAAGAAAGGGAGTGGGTCAGCATCATGGCCCTATTTACTTTCTTACTCTTTTACATCTCCTTCCTTGGGTGTGGGGGTCATCGGGAGAAGATTTGTGATGCTTAGAAATTGGGCTGCAAGAGAAGGAGGAGGACCAAAGGTGGTTTTTAAAGGGCTGCGCAGTTAGATTGGAGCTGCCAGAAGGGAAGGTTCTTGTAGAAAAGAAACACGTGAGATAAGAGGAGCAGGGAAAGAGAAACAAATAATCAAATCCATGAAAGTGAAACCCATAAATGTGGAGGGCCAACTGTTATACTGTTGCTGCTTTTACTCTTCCAGTTATTGGAGCTTGGAAAGGAGGATCTTTCCCCTTCATCTTGCCTAATGAAGATATCTGGAAATCTCAAAAGCCTGCACATTATTTTGTGATCTCTGCATAGGCCTAAGAAAAGTATTGCACCAGTACAGGTTTTAAAATATAGGAGTCATGATGGGAGGAGGGGACACAACGTCTAGCCAAATGTTACCAGCTAGTTTCTTTGCTTATTCCCACAGCAGTAAACTCAAGCAACTGTCCATCTTTTCCCAATATCCAGAATCCATGCATTACTTAAACTCCAAAAGTATGCATAGTTTCTCTGACATACTCCCCTTGTGTTCAATAGGATAAGTGTGCAGTGTTACCAGCTCACACGCACACCCCAGATTTGATACGATTTAATTGGTGAAATATAATTTAATTGGCAAGATATATTAATCGACATTAATAAGTAATTAGTAAGGCCAGGCTGGGCAGAGGAAAAATACTGGCTGAACACCTGTACTGCAAAGTAGGTCAGAGATCCCTTCTAGGCAGAGCCTAGCTCATTGTCAGGACAATCACCAGGTAACTCAGGATATAATAGGTTTAAACTAAGCTATAACTCTTCTGCTGTCAGACAATAGCAACAGGCAGTTCTCACCAAACTATTGATTGTTTCAGTCATTCTCCCCATGAACCTGGGCATTTCCCCTCATTGTCCCCACACCTGTCCACTGTTACAGAGCCATTACAACAGCCATTAACTCTTTGTCACCTAACACTAAAACCATTTACCCAGACCCCATTGTCCATGCTGCATCCTCCATTGTTTGCTTGACCAGAGAGCCGTGTACACTCTTGCCTTCCAGGCAGATTTTGGGTATAAAAACCCTCAGTTTGGGCGGTCAGACGAAGTATCTTGCTTGCTGAAGGCCACACTGTCGCTCTGATTCCCGAATGAGTACTGTCCTTAGGCACATCAGTGCTTTCCTCTCTCTCCCCACCTTGGTAATTATCACCCCGTTCCCTGTACTTCACTATCAACAGCTTTCCTCCCTTTTCCTTGGTTTAGCTCTCAAGTGAGTGCTGGGATCCTGAGCATGTGAGATTGAACCTTTTAGCTTATTTTGGAACCTCAGACTGGTTCTTTTCTGCAGAGACTCCATAAACATTGGTGAAAGATCTCTTTAGGTTACCCTCCTCTCGCAAGCCTCCTAATAGAGCTAATTAGTTCACCATCGTCACATGGAGGTACTGACATCATGAGTGGACCTCTGAGTCACCCACGTTTTTGAGTAACAGCATAGAATGGCATCTCTCCTAATCATTCAAAGCTTGGGAAAGCTACTTTTTTTTGGACTGCAGTTGGTAGAGCTACCAAAAAGTAACCTGCCATGCTGGCTAGGGGCTTCTGGGGGTAGTAGCCCAAAAAATAATTTTCCCCAAATGATGTGTATCTCAGTTGCTTCACTGTCTTCTTTGGGCCAACCAAAAAAGTAGAAAATAATACATCATGGAAGCTCTCCAAACTCCATTTACTTCTTCATCAGGCAAAGGTGTTAAAAAATCATATAGGAGAAGAAAAAAAGGAGGATGTTGAGGTCTACATTTTGTCAATATGTTATTATTATTGTCAGTTATGATAGTACGGACAGGTATCTATATAAGCAGAGGGCACTCCTCTCTTTGGCCATGTGGTCTCTGGGAGACAAAGAGTCATAAAATCCAGGCAACAAGATCTAAGATCCATTAGCAACAGAAAAAATAATTTCCCTTGAGATCTAGGCTGTTTCTGTCCTGGGTGAGGCTACCCAGCCCTTTCTTGGGCAGAGAACAATAATTTTTAACACCTTTGCCTACTGAAGAAGCCAGCGGAGCTTTGAAGGTTTGCATAGAATCATAGAATCATAGAAATGCAGAGTTGGAAGAGACCACAGGGGCCACCCAGTCCAACCCCCTGCCATGCAGGAACACCCTCAAAGCACTCCCAACAGATGGCCATCAAGCCTCTGCTTAAAAACCTCCAAGGAAGGAGACTCCACTACACTCCGAGGCAGCAGATTCCACTGCCAGACAGCCCTGACGGTCAGGAAGCTCTTCCTGAGGTTCAGGTGGAATCTCCTTTCCTGCAGCTTGAATCCATTGCTCTTTGTCCTGGTCTCTGGAGCAGCAGAAAACAAGCCCTCTCCTTCCTCTACATGGCATCCCTTCAAATATTTAAACATGGCTATCATGTCCCCTCTTAACCTCCTCTTCTGTAGACTAAACATTCCCAGTTCTCTAAGTCTATCCTCATAGGGCTTGGCTTCCAGGCCTCTCACCATTTTGGTCGCCCTCCTCTGGACTTGCATGATGTACTTTGTGCATTTTTGGTTGGCCCAATAAAGGTCTTGCTGTTTTGTGGATTTTGGATGTCACTGTATTTTGCTGTATGGGCATCCCACCCATGGCCATTTCCACACTACGCTGTTATAGCGCTATTATTCCACTTTCAACATCCTGTGGAGTCCTGGGGTTTGTAGTTTACTGAGGCCAAAGAGCAGTCTGGGTGAGAATTCTAAATGCCCCTCCCTGAACTGCAAACCCAAGGATCCCATAGGATGTTGATAGTGGAATAATAGCGCTGTAACAGTGTAGTGTGGAAATGGCTGCTCTCTCTGTCTCCAGTCTCAGGCTGCTGCGTGCCCAAACAAGCCGGCAGGAGTCGCAGCTTGGAGAAGAGCAAGTGCAGGAGGAGGAGGAGGAGACTGAGACTGCCGCGCGTCAGCGCTGCGGCACCGGCGGGTGTTCACCCCACCTCCTCCCCGCCGGCGGCGGCGGCGGCCGAGCAAGCAGCTCCGCACTAGCAGCAGCAAATTCGCCGCGGCTTAGTGGGAAAGCAGGCGGGCACGAGGACCGACTCAGCCACCCGGCGGCTTCGCGACACCGACCAGTAAAGACGAGACCGGGGCGTGGCTAAGGGACTCCGGGGGAGGAGCGTTCTCTTTGCCTGACAGCTGTCACGGCTCTCTCGGTGGTTCAGCCCGCCTCCCTCCGGCCGCTTTCAGCTCCCACATTTAAAGGGACAGCGACCACATTTCCCTTCCCGCGCGCGCCAGGGAGCAGATATATTTTTTTTTCCTCCTCCGTCAAAGGACTTGCTGGCTTGAAAGAAAAAGTCAAGCATGTAATCACAGCTAGGCGTCTGGAAAATGCATTTCCACCAGGGATAAATTTCTATATCCCGTATGTTACAGAGACAGTATGTACAATTGATGTCGAAGACTTGCAAAATAATTATGCCTAATTGAAAAAAAAAAAAGCAGAATCCTTGATCTCTGCAGAAGAAACACCAAGTGCGTCCAACGCAAGTTGGTTTTCTTTCACACGATTTCCCTTCTCTAACCTGAGCCATTGTATTTCCGCACGAGTCTGTTATAGCGCGATGATTCCACTTTCAACCTCCTCTGGAATCCTGGGGTTTGCAGTTTCGGGAGGGGCCGGATGGCCCCTCCCGAAACTGCAAACCCCAGGATTCCAGAGGAGGTTGAAAGTGGAATCATCGCGCTATAACAGACTCGTGCGGAAATGGCCATTGTCTTTCCCCTGAGCTCAACTCCTGATAAAATCCACGGCAAAAGCATAAATTGTTCCGCAAAGATAAAGCGACGAGGGATAGAAATGGATCGCTTTGGCGTTTTCCCTTTCATTGTTATCGGAGGAGGCGACCGGCGATATCGCCCTAATCTGGGCAATAGGAAGGAAATGCAACGTGCCTTTCCCGGAGGAAAGGAAGGAGACCCATCATGCGATTTACTTCCGAACAAAGATGCCATGGCATTGCGCCTGTCACCATCTCCATCCGAAGTCGATCCTTTAAAACCTTCCGATTCCGAACTAGTAAAAGGTAAACCGGTCGGCTCTACGCAGAAAATGCCACCCGGACGCTTTGAAAGCATTTTTATTCTATTATTTCCTCGGAACGAAACCAGACGCTTCCCTTCTCCTCTTCTGCGTTGTAATGGAAGGTAAATCAAACCCAATCAGACATGCACAAAAGGAATATATTTGTCTCTGGAGTATTTTTCTATTATGGTCCTAACAGTTAAGTGGTGCATTCAGTGTTCTTCGTCCAGTTACTCTTTAATATCAAAGGGTAAGATTCAGTTTAAAGAAAATATATATATATATTTAAAAGACGTGGTTGTGTATGTACTGCATGCCTTTTCTGTACTTTATGTGGACTGTCCACAGGAATGGAATCAATAACAATGGCAAAAGGATAAAAGTGCTGCACTCCACAACCCCTTTTCCAGATCGAGAAGCTGTTGTAGGGAAACTACTGCAAATATCTTCTGACAGCTGGCCATCTATAAACCATGTTGTCCCTATCTATACCTTTCCTTCATTCCTTATACTCTTTCTCCACATCTGTACATCTCCTTAGAGTGATCTCGTTGGATATCTGCACGGCTTCGTCCAAGGGCATTTTGTATTTCTGATTCCCCTGACAAAATCTGACAATATTTATTTATAAGAGGGAGGGGATTGTTTCCCCTCCTTCCAAAGGATAGAGACATATACATCTGAAAAGTGCTACAGCTGTTATTATCAATCCATTGGCTAAAAGCATAACTCTTTCAGCATGCATTTTATTCAAGAAGCTACATGCAAATCATATGTCATGCCTGCACTTCCTTAGGGCTGCTTCACATGTATATGTAAAAAGTCAGAGCAGCAGTCAACCAAAATGTAGACCTCACTCTGTATCTAAACACTGGATGGCTTGAAGGCAAAAATGTGAGTTATTGCCATTGAAAATACCATGTTTTGAGAATTCTCTTGATTGTGCTGGAAAATTCGAAGTATTCAGTTTTTAAAAGAATATGGAGATCTATTAGGGTGTTCTAGATAGCAGCTAATAGGCAGACATTTCCTTTGCTTCTACTTATGAGATTGAAAGAGTAGGAATCATTTCAAGGAGTCAAGTGTAGGTTCTGTGGGTTTGCTGACTTGCTTTAGATACTTTGACTTAAATATGTCAGATAAAAATGGATGCTAGATACTTTCCTTAAGTATTTTAACTTAAAACACTTTTGATAAAAATTGCTGCTGGGAGCGAGGGCCTGTTAGACAGGGTGAACAGACTTCAGGCTGCTTCATTTATCTTTAAAAAGAAAGCCCAAAACAGAAACCTAAGATCCACCAATCAGAACCCAGTGCAAAAGTCATATATTGAGGGCCTTTCTGCACTACTGTGCTATTATTCGATTTTCAATATCCTATGGTAAGGCCCTTAGATTTAAAGAATTCTAAATCCAGGGATTCAGAGTGGGGAATCAAATATGCAATCACAAAGGGCAAATTTTCACCCATGTATTCCCCCCATGGTTATACCGGTGAATCTGAATGTACTGAAAGTGAATTTGCATCATTTCCATTTTTCATGTTTGGTTAATTTGGGGGGAGTTTTGGCATGGGAGATTCTAGGGGTGCATTAGGTACAAGGTTGTATTTGTAGGTTTTGGGGGCAATTGGGGCCATTTTGGGGGGGAAATGGAACAAAATCAGCCTCTCTGTGTGTATGGGCTTTCAAGTTACCTGTTGACTTATGGGGATACCCCAGATTTCATAGAATTGTCTCAGGAAAGCAATACTCAGAGGTGGTTTTGCTAGTTCCTTCCTCTGAAGTATAGCCTACACCATCTCGTATTCCCTACTGGTCACTCATCCAAGTACTAACAAGGTCTGACCATATTTAGCTTCCAAGATCAGATGAGACTTGGTGCCTTTAGGGTATTTAGGCCAAATTTAACCTAACAAAATTAAATCTGGATGACGTTTTCCAGGCTTTCCTCCTTATATTCATGGACCACAAAACTAGGATCCAGGGACTGCGAGCTGCTTTTCTTATTCCTCTTTTAAAGAGAGCACCAGAACTGCATCTACCTAACAGTCTTTCCACCCAGGGATCCCTTCCTGAAGTTTTCTTCAACAGTGCAATTTAGTGGTTGGTTGACATTTTGCTAGGGCTATTGTTAAGGTGTTGGGAAGCAGAAATCCTGACTGATTCAATCCTGCTGTAAAAGATGTCTAAGTTTCCCCACAAAAGTACTACCTGAATACTTCTTTTGGGTGATCTGCATTACATTGAAATTGTGTTATACTTTCTTCCATCACTCTTAACTGAAAGTAGTAAATCATATATCCATTAATGTCTACCTTTAAGCCCCTCATCATGATGCAGAGGGCTGGCTGATTATAAGAATTATAGTCTTGACAAATTATGTATTGATTTAATTTACAGGGCATACATGGATAGAGGATCTACAAGACTTCATTACTATGAGAGTCACTATCAATTCAGCACAGGGGTGAGATCAAATACAAACACAACTGCAAATAATGCCCCTCTCTACTTGCCCTATACCCGTGCCCATACTGTGGTCATACTATTTGCCCTGCCTCCTCCACTCAGGCTATCTGCATGCAGGCAGTCCAACAATGCTGGGAATTTGGTTGCCAAAGGATCAGTGTATGTTGCCCATGCAAATGTAAATAGTGCTCCGTTTGCCTGGGACTGCAGTCTTTTAGGAATTCCTCCAGGAGTCAAGGCCAGAGGAATGATGACAAGCGTACTCAACCAGGCAAATAACAATTTTGTAGTATGGGTCAGCAAGCTACAAAAAGGCCCCAGTACAAATAAAGTCTATCTATTATTGGGCCTTTTGGCAGAATATTTTAATAGGATAGATAACCAGTATTTGGGAAATTAGTTTGTGTTTTGCTTTTATAATCTTTCCAAGAGTATCCAGGTACCCTGCATGATTCCTCTTTTGAAATCAGTGATGGATGGAAACTGTGCTTATAGTAAAGACAGATAAGGAAGTTGCAGAGAGCAGTGTTTGAGATTCTTTTATAGTGTCACCTGTACCAAATTTGCAGGTGTCCCCATTTGGTATTGTTCTGAATAAGGTACCGTATTTGCCAATGTATAAGATGCACCCGTGTATAAGATGCACCCCATTTATATGCTGGCAAATACTGATGTATAAGACACACTGGTGTATAAGACACACCCCATTTTCAAACAGTATTTTTCAAGGAGTGTGAAGGTGAATCTTATATGCTAGTAAATACAGTTGTTGTTTAAACTTATTCACCATCTATCTTATCCAAAAAGTGGATTGGTAACTGATGCTATCCTGGTGTACCTTTGCAGTCTATGCTGAACTTCTTTCAGTTTGACAATTTGAATGGGGCACAGGTATGGGCTGGGGACAGAGTTGATGAGATGCGATATTAAATCTGACTTTCCATCCTTCCTGGGACCTCCATTAGATATTAAGTTTTTGGGGTTCACTTTCAATAGGAGAAAAGCAACATTATTGATAGGATGTTCAGTTTATACGTTTCAGGGTTTTACTTTGGTTTTGGAGTAGGTTCTTTGCTTCAGGTCAGGTGTAGGGAGTATGTCACCTTACCTGGATGGGGCAATGCAAGCATTTCATAGAGAAATTTTCAACATTTGCTGAGAATTGGAAGTCCCATTGGCAGAGGAGAAGATGGAAGATCCTTCACAGGGCTGGCCTTCATAGGTGTGGCAGTCCAAAATGAATCAGTGCACTGGGGCAACCAACTTGGCTCTAGGGCCATATGCAAAGAGGCTGCATGCCATATTGGACTGTTTGGAGGCACTAAAAAGGACTTTTATTTGCACTAAATTCATTTTGGGACTGTAAACAAGGCACTGAAGAGCCTGAGGAGTCATGAATTTGGCATACATTCTGCATTGACCCAGGGAAATTTTTACCTTTAAAAGCACTGTTCATACACTTGCAGATTAAGCTGTATAAAGTTATGATTGTCCTGAGCTGATATTTTAATTTTCAGGGAGCAGGGAGCAGAAATTATATGAAGTGATACTGAATCTGTTGGGAATTAGAGTTTCCCAGGGTGTTAGTCCTATTGGGAAATTCTATGGAAGCTAAAACTGTAAGGATTCAGCCTCCTTTTAGCAGAGTAGCAGAAAAAGAATATCCAAATTTGTGTATGGCTTTTCTGATCTCAAACTGACTGAAGGAACAAAACAAATGCAGGCCGTTTCAGGTTACAAATTTAGAAAAGTTTACTAATGGCTTCTATATTTACATATGTATTGAGGAGCCTACATCCTAACTAGCTAATGGATAGTAGTACCTTCTTAACTCACCATCTTCTGATGGAGATGCGAAGCATGGTTGGAGAGGAGGAAGAGGAAGCAAAAATAGAGGAGAGAGAGAGAGAGAGAGAAGGAGTCTCTTTCCTTTTTAAGATTGATGACCCTAGCAACAAACCTGGGTCACATGATCTGATCACCTGAACACAAAGGTGTTTATGATCATGCAGTTAAAATGACACAAAGGCAAATGATGGACCTTTGGCATGCAAAAGCCCTATGCTAACTATGCCCACTTGCTCTAAGAACAAGATTTGGGAGAGAGAGAATGCTGGAATTTTTCCAACAGAACCTAGCTGTACACAATACCTTATATTGTATAATACAACAGTACTGATGGAGCCCTTTGGCTCACAGTTGGACCTGAGTGAATGGGGCATTCTGTGGTGCCTTAGCCACAAAGGACTGCTGCCTGTGTTAACTGAAGAGAGCAAGGGTCTGCCACCACATGTAGCTGAACCCACAAATGTCTGGTCACTTTATATCCAAGTGGGTCAGAAAAGGAATTGCCCAAACAATAGACAAAATCTCTACTGTCAAAATACCCAGGCTTATGCCTGGTAGGTGGTAGGTTACCAGATCTTCTTCGAAGGCCTTTGCTCATAGGAGATGTTATCATAGATTTCAGGAGCATTTTCCTGATGACCAGAGAGCAGACTTACTGAAGGGTAAACCACATTAAAACCAATGGAACTCATTTCCAAGTCAACCTCCATAGGTTCAACCTGTGCTCAGTTCAGTGATTCACTGACATTAATGTGCAAGCAATCTCTCACTGAAGGATCTGGCAACCGTCCAATTGATTTAGGTAATGTTAGGGTAGATCTCATAATTCCCACCACACTCTAAACTAGGGCTGGGCAAATAGGTACATGCAACTTTGTTTTTACTAACATCTCAAGTCTTAAAACTGGAGAAGAATACAAAACAATAGCTTCAAAGCATGGTAACACTTAAAATTTAATGAGGGAGCCTTTAAATCCATGCACAATATTGCAACACAATGCCTATTCTAGTTACACAAAAATCCAGTCTCAATATCCCATTTCTTCCATCTCTGCACCCTAATTTAGAAAGAGAGGTTCTTTCTTTGTTGCTGTTGCACATTAGGAAGCATGGTGATCTGCTGCAATTCATTCAGAAATCTATCAGTAGATCTAATTTCTGCCCTAACCTAATTCCTTGTGACCTACTCTAAGGAATTGTGGCAGGGAAGATTTGTGTGGCAACAAATTGTTCTTCTGTGTTTTGGAGAACAGGGCACTCCTTTAAGTCAGTGAACCCATGATAAAAATCATAGGCAATTGGTGGAACTGTGGGGAAAGGCTGTGCAGGGCAAGAAGAAATACCTCCACTAGACTACAGCCCCAAAGTGTTGATTTGTCTGTCCCACTCATCCTTGCTAGCCACGGGAATTAGCAGTACCAGATCTAGGTTGGTATGTTGGCAGCAGTCCTATGTACACACTCCATCATTAACATAGTTACTTGGAAGGAATTCTCCTTTATTTCAGATATAGCAACAACCTAAAGCAGTTTCCAAAATCGGTTTTAATTAAAAAACAACAAAACCCATGAAAACAAGAATAGCCTTACAAGGGACCAGGGACCATTGATCTCTGTGGCACAACCACATGTAGCCTCAATAGGTACATGTCTACGTCAGTCTAAAGAATACAGAGAATAAAATGTAGACCGTTCCTTGAGATGTTGGTTGTGGTCACAGACCGGACTGCTGCTTAGGTGCCAAAGTCCAGCAGAATAGGATATGTCTCAGTGCTGTTGGCACAAACAATCCAGCCTCCTGTGACACCTCAGCAGTTACCACTTTTTTACTGAGTGAACTTAACCGTGTCAGCTAGGGTGTAAGCCTCCTGAAGTCAACTGGGGTTCGCCCTCAGAGAAATATATAGGACCACGCCCTGCCTTGTGCCTTAGGCTTTCATAGATGGCTGGAACCCACTCCGATAAGCGCACTGCGTGCGCTTCCACCCCATTTGGTGATTCGATGGAAAAACCGGGCACCGGTGCTCCTAAAGCACCTCGCTTGGCTCCGAGAGGAGGAACAAAGGTGGGAAACGGCGGGGCCTGCCTGACCGCGGCGTGCATCGAAATTTCGACGTGGTGCCTCTTCGAGTCTCGGACCAAGCAGGCACCACCATCGCCTGTCTCTGCAGCAGCAGCTTCGTGCAGATCACGTCCCGTGTGCACGCGTGCAGCTGTCAAAGCAAGGAAGGCAAAGATGCCACGAAACCGAACTCCAACGTTGCCGCGTGTGCTGCTGCCTCCCACTCGGAAAAAGAATCCGAGAGAGAAAGAGAAAAGAGACCTGGTCGCTGCTCAGAGGGACACTCAGACAGAGTATGAAGGAATCGCAGCCAAGGACCTGCAGGTAAAATTAGACTTCGTCGGAGATGTAATACGAAATTAGCTGTCACATTTCGGTTATCTACAGAGGAGCCCTGTTCGTGACAAGCATATTTAGGATATTCACCAGTGCATCTCCTGAAACACACACGCAGAGCGATGCGCAGAGATACGTGGAACAGACAAATCATCGTCAGATGGAAGAGCTGGCTTGCTCATTAGAGACGCATCATGTAAAAAGAAAAGCGGGAATGCGGGGCCGAGGGGGGGGGCACATCCGAAGTCAATGGGCAGATTTCTTAAAAGCACAACGCGCTTCTTTTAGCACAGGGATACCTCATCATCAGGAGCAGGCGGTTGTGTTTACTTCTGTTCATTAAAACGATCCGCTTGCTAACAGATCTTCTCTGTGTGTGTGTGTTCTGTGCCTTCAAGGCGCCTGTCGACCCCGTGAATTTCATAGGGTTTTCTTTGGCAAGGAAAACTCAGAGATAGTTTTTGCAATTCCTTCCTCTGAAATAGCACCTGGCGTTCGTTGTCGGACTCCTCTCCAAGTACTTTTATAACTTCACATAATTAAACTGGACTGAAAAACAAGGCTTAATGAAGATTCTTAGAGCCTAGCTTACTTCTACGTGCATTTTATTGTTCTGTGCCTGCCGTGTTTGGGTATGGAACTAGGACTCTGGAAAACAAGAGTTCAGATTTGCGCTTGGCCATGGAAACCCGCTGGGTGGCCTTGGGCAAGTTATACTCTCTCATCCTCAGAGGGAGGCCACGGCAAACCCCCTTTGAATAAGTCTCCCCAAGGGGTCGTCATAAGGTTGAGTTGACTTGAAGACAAATCCTTTGTCCATAATTTCAGAATACATTTCAGTTGATAAAAAGAAATCATTGGGGGAATACATCCATGCCCGTATCAAAGATATACTTATGTGCTGCCTAAAGGTTTATGTGATCTACATAACACACATCTTTAGGCCTTTTCTTCCTAGATCCGACGATAAACATGCGTATTTGCTACTTCTGAGGTGATCGTCCCCGCGCCCAACACCTTGGGAAACAAACAAGTAGTAGGGAACTAGATTTTTGTGAAGCCTCTCCTCCCACCCCTCCGGAAAAAAAAAAACATGCAGCCAATGTGAGATATTTCGAAGAAGAAGAAATCAAGGACGGCAAAAGAAGGGTAAGTGGATCTGAAAAGCCCTTCCAGCTTATGTTCTGTCACTTCCCATGGAGCCCTTTGTTATGATTTCACTAAGTTAGGTAATGTGACAGACGTCTGAGATGTTTCCTGTAATGGTGGCCTTTTAGGCTATATTGGGGTGGGCGGCTGAGGGGACGAAGAGAGAGAAGAGGCGGAGACAGACTAAAAAAAACAGCAGCTGTTTGTGACCCTGTATGTCAATCCAGTAAAGAACTTGATGGGAGAGCCATTCTGGTATCTAAAATAAAATTTTAAAAAGAAGCAAACTGTAAGTTTGTGCTTCATCTGTCTGAATCTAAAAGTCCTAACGGTTAAAAAAAAAAAAAGCCTGCCCATTTTTTCTGGGAAATATCTAAATATTTAGCTAAAATCTACATGCACAACTGTGGCCATTTCCGCACTAGATTGTTAAAGCGCTATTATGGAATCCTGGGGCTTGCAGTTTCGGAAGCGGCCAGTTGGCCCCTCCCGAAACGGCAAACCCCAGGATTCCATAGGATGTTGAAAGTGGAATCATAGCGCTATAACAATCTAGCGCGGAAATGGCCCATCTTGCGGAACCATTGCCCTGGAAACTGTTGAAGGGAAAAGTGTAACTCTCTCCAGTCAACCAAGCAGTGAACCAGTCAGAGCGTCCTAACTTGGAGCGTGGTGGAACTGCACTGACTCCGCAATATTCGTGCTTCCTTGGTACAGTAATCCGTATTCTATGGCGCTCAGTCCTAGGAATGTGGACGTGCGTACGGGGTTCGTAGTTTAAAAACCTCACGCTGTTCCTCCTCTGCCCTTGGTTATAATATTAACTCAAAGTTTTAGTTTGAAACAGTCCATGAGTGACGCCCTGAACAAGGCAAAGGGAATGTTGCTGAACTCAGTGGGACTTACTTCGCAAGTTGATTTCATTAGGAGAGGGCAACATGGAAACAAGGGTCTCCGGTTATGACTTTAATAGGACATCAAGTATGACTCATGACCCTGCCTCTCACTTGTCTCTCTTTTTAATGTTTCCTAATTTACACACAATGCTACACAGCAAGAATGAACAAGACTTTTGTCGCTATTATGATTTTACGGGCAAGAGATAAAGGTCTATTGTACAGAGGCGTAACTGGGAGATGTCAACGATTTTGTTCTAGTATCATTGAGAGATTGCTATTTAACTGAATGTAACTTTCCAGACTTTCTGTATTTTCACAGCTAATAATAGCGGTGAAAGGAAGCCAGACCACTTCAGTTGTGGCCTTGTCTCTTTGTCCTTTAGCTCTGTTGATTCGATTTCTTGAGTTTTCTAATAAGGCAAGATTCCGCACCTTAATCATACCAGTCAGCCTTCAAGTTGACTCTCCTTCCCATTTACCTGCTGTAACTTGTGTAACTGCCAGTAACAACAGCTTGCCCTTCAAAGATGTTTAACAACGCCAAATCTGGGTCTGAGGCCATTTCCACACTACACTGTTATAGTGCTATTATTCCACGTTCAACTTCCCGTGGAATTCTGGGATCTGCAGTTTAGGGAGGGGCCTCTAGAATTCTCAGCGAGAGAGCTCTTTGGCCTCAGTAAACTACAAACCCCAGAATTCCACAGGATGTTGAAAGGGAATAATAGCACTATAACAATGTAAGACGTAAATGTCTCACAATTCCTCTCTTTTTCCGTGGCTAATTCGCCTCGTTGGAGGAAAGGGCTTCAGTAGGTGTCAGGCCATCAGCCGTTTGAGAGAAATAGTAACTTAACAACACTGACTGCTATCCCAGGCTATTTTTCTTAGACTTCTTATTCTGGAATCCATGTATTGGCAATTTAGTGACTGCCTGAAAGCTGCTATCCTGTGTGCATTCACCTCGGAGTAAGATCCATAGTAAACATAGTACACAAAGAGACTTAAGCCATTTCCACGCTAGATTGTTCAACCCGTCCCGAAACTGCAAACCCCAGGATTCCATAGGGTGTTGAAAGTGGAATAATAGCTTTATAACAATCTAGTGCGGAAATGGACTTAGAGAATCATGGTGTAAAAGAAACGAGCAGAGGATAACGACCAACAGCATTCTCATCAGATTCGACAGAGGATTTTAGAAGCCGTGTCACAATACTTATTTATTTACCTGGTCCATTTATGTCTCCCCTTTCCTCCAAACGTCTACAAGGAGAATATCTAAGTCTTCATTTCCACATTTTATCCTCACAGCAACCCTATAAGGTAGAACAGGTAACTGTCCCAGAGTCACTCATGCCCATAACAACGGAGATCAATCAAGTAGTGATGCGGGAGACGAAAATAAAAGGACATAAAAAGCTGTCTTGGATGCTTTTTGAGAGATGTATGAAATGAACATTCCGCTTCAGCTGAGGTCAGAGGCAAACTAATAGTCAGGATGCGGTTCCTACGGTGGGGAGGAAGAGGAGGAGCCGCTCCTCCCATTTAACGTTTTTGAAGGGAACGTTTTGAAATGGAACCGGTGAACGTGCACGTATTTTGGGACCTGGGCCATTTCCACACTAGACTGTTATAGTGCTATTATTCCACTTTCAACATCCTATGGAATCTTGGGGTCCTTGAGGCTCCTCCCTAAACTGCAAATCCCAGGATTCTATAGAATGTTAAAAGTGGAATAGCAGCACTATTAACAGACCAGTGCGGAAATGGCCCTGGTTTCTAAAGAAGCATTTTTTGATTCTCTTATACACATATCCCAAACTTCAATTCGATTGCTTTTACAGCATAAGCGAAATACAAGAGATTTAAGGCAGAAACAAGGCCTGGATGTGGATTAATTCCCTTCTGTTCTCGGAATCCATTGAAGAGCGAAGAGAAACGATTCAGCAGCGCTGAGGTCCCGAGCTCAGATTTTCCTTCCCCAGTGCCATATTGTCAAGATCCTGGAAGGACGCTTAGAAAGGAAATGTGATGTCAAGAAATCGGCCGTCCAATAAACACAGGAGCAGGGCAGCTGCTAGAGTTGCGTTGCTACTCCTAGCCTCACGGAAGAGAAATATCGAATCCATACACCCAGGTATGTATGTGCCTTTAAGCCTCCTGTCGACTTATGGCGACCTTTGATTCTTTCATAAGGTTTTCTTAGGCAAGCAATACTCAGAGGTGGTTTGGCAGTTCCTTCGTCTGAAACGTAGCCTACAGAACCTGTTATTCATTGTCGGTCTCCCATCCAAGTACTAACCAGGGCTGACTGTGCTTAGCTTCCAAAATCAGTCACGATCTGGTGCCTCTAGCGCATCTATACCTAAGCTATAGCTGCTAATATTGAAGCAGTTGGCTAAGAAAGATCTCGAAAACCTTTCCAGAGCCCACAGCCCATAGCCCATCCACCTGTACCAGTCAGGTCTACCTGGGACCTCAGCTCCCAAAGCTCTGTTTGATATGCAACCTCGATCCATTCAAGTCAATGGGAACTCGGTCTGCTGAAAAGGTTTTCTTTGGGAATAATTTTTCTGCCTTGACTAGGGGAAAACCAGCAGAAGGGTTGCTGGTTTACATACCTCAATTGTTCTCTGTTTCTCTGTCCAGCTCACACCCCTAAAGGTAACACGTGAAGCCTGGAGCCTGACAAACTGACCCTCCCATCTGTTGCGTCCGACCGCCGTACAAGTGGCAGCTTCAAGTACAAGAGGTGTTTTCCACTGCAATTTCCAAGGGACCTCTGTGGCAAACTTTGACCGGCTGTGGAAGACCAAACGCTCTCCCACCGAATGGTATTTTAAAATCCCGTCGATTTCAACGCGTTTCCCTCGTTCGTGAGTGGGAAATTCCCTGAGCACAAAAAACAAAACAAAAACAAGTTGCCGTCCTGGGTCTTATGGACTGCCAAAAACGTTCCAAAACAAAATAATTTAAAAATTCAGAAATGCCCAACGTCAGCCATTTTGAATAGGGATTTTTAAAAAAGTAAAATAGTCTGCGTAGAACTTGTTTAAAAGGCGAACTGCCTCTCCTCAGTCTTTTAAAATGGCCGGTAAATGCCCTAAGATCAACTTTGGGAGCCACACGCAGATCCTGGAGCCTCATTTCGCCCACTCTGCCTTAACTGAGGGCCTTTCTGCACTACACTGCTACAGTGCTGATTCCACTTCCAACATCCTATGGAATCCTGGGGTTTGCAGTTTAGCGAGGGTCCTAAACTGCAAATCCCAGGATTCCATAGGATGTTGGAAGTGGAATAATAACATTGCAAGAGTGTGATGTGGAAATGGCCTGAAAATAACAAAGCTGAAGTGTGTTTGTAAAGTGCGCTCGATCGTTTCCACCATTTTAGAATGAAAATGAGTCTCCCATAGTACATATGTTTCTGGGAAGCCAGGCCCAAATTCTCCTTCGCTGTCCATCCTAGTTGCAGCCTGTCTCACGACACCCTAATGGTAAGCCACGGCTTAACCACTTGCCTTCGTAATTTTCGTGTTTTTTTTTAAATATCTTGCCAGATTTACTTATTTATTTATTTTTGAATCGTCACAACCAATACGGATAGTCAGGTTGGACATTCAAACCAACATACATGTTATTCACAAGGGATTTTCTATCTTCAGGTCCGGGGTGCCGTGGGGACTGATATGCTTTCAACCAAGTTTCATGCTCATTTACTGCTAAACTAGTGTGATGTGAGTTCCTTGCGTGTAATGGCATATAGAATTGAAAGGAGCGGAGGAGGTCATCTTTTCTAAGCCCAGATACGGTGCAGGGGTCCAGTCTAGGTCCATCAAACTGAGGTGGTCCAAGGCAGCTAGACTTGTTACTATCTTCCGAGAAGGGTAGACCAGTGCAATCTTCTTGAAGACAAGGACCGTTTCTGCACTACACTTTTATATTGCGTTTATTCCACTTTTAACATCCTGCGGAATCCTGGGGTTTGCAGCTGAGAGAGAGGCTTTAAGAATTCTCAGCCAGAGAGCTCTTATGAAAGTGGAATTACAGCGCTATAACACTGTAGTGCGGAAATAGCCATGAACTTTTCCTTTATTCCTCCGTCATTCACCCGGGTAAGTTTTTCCCTCCCCAGCAGAGATGTTGGTTTTTCTTCTGCCAGTTCTCTTGGACCTTAAAGTAGCGGCAAGACAACTCAGAAGTTCGGGAAGAAAAGATTTCCTTCGTTCCTCCACGTCCGGGTCGGAATATCTGTAGTTCTGCCCGTCGGCACGCACAGCAGTCCTGCCACGAGGGAAAGAGGATGTGATGACCTTACATTTCCTGAGCTGTACGGAGACGAGTGGCCGATCTAGAAGACGAGCGTATCCTTGGTAAGCTGAGGTCAATTCTTGAGGAATACCTTCCATTGAAGTATGATAAACTGCACCAAATAAGAGGCAGATTGCTCTGTTCGTTGCTGCTGCCTCCAAGGCAATTCCGACTTAATGGCAACCCCAACATTGAATTTTCTTGGCCTCTGAGGCTGAGAGAGTGTGACTTTCCCACGCTCTTCCCATTTCCAGACCCTGATCACCTGGTCCAACATTCAGACCACTATACCAGTCTGGCTCCCAGTTCAGTTTGCCTTAGCATATTTAGACAAGGCTGCAAACAGATTGAAAGTCTTTTGGCTGACGAAGAAGATGGCCTCAGCTGCTGAAAGAACAGTTTTAATAATAAGGGCACTAACAAGGGCGGTAATAAACGGGACGTCGTTTTGGAAGAGCCATGCTCCTGTTCTTCGCACCCTGGAAGGAACTGGTTTTTTTGCGCTTGGAGTATTTTGGAAATATTTGTACTGCCACCACTACTACGCAGGAATGCAGTAATATTGTTACTTGGATGTCCTTTACTGCATCTAAGGCCATTTCCATACTACACTGTTATAGTGCTATTATTCCACTTTCAACATCCTGTAGAATTCTGGGGTTTGTAGCTCACTGAGACCCAAGAGCAATCTGGCTGAGAATTATAAATGCGCCTCCCTAAACTGAAAACCCCAGGACTACATAGGATGTTGACAGTGGAATAATAGTACTATCACAGTGTAATGTGGAAATGGCCTAAAAACCTCAGTAGGACGAAGTGGGAGCCCTTTTCAAGGCTCTGAAATGGTAGAAATTTGAGAACTGAAGGAAAGTTTCATGGGGGGACGCAGAGTTCTTCTGCAGCTGCAGGAGGAACAAAATGTGGGCACTGCCCCCCGGAAGAGCTCTGCCCCCACCATGAAACTTTCCTTCAGTCCCCAGATGTAACTCCTGGGATGACGTCTGGTGATTTTTCCTGTAGATGGAGCGCGCCTGGCCCACACGAGGGCCCCCCCCCGCCTCCAGAGCCCAGAGACCGTCATCGTCCTGCCCGCTTAATTGCAACCCACCACACCAGCCTCGGCCGGCTGGCCTGCCCTTTTTTCTCCAGCATGTTTCTCTCATTAACACTCGATCCGTCTCCTCTCCGTTCTCTTTCCTGGGGACAGCTCAGGACAGCTCAAGCCTAAATTCTCCAAGACACAGGAGGAGGGGGAAGAGATTGTGTGTGTGTGTGTGTGTGTGTGGAGAGAGAGAGAGAGAGAGAGAGAGAGAGACGACGACGACGAAGGGAGAATTAGAATGTGGAAGCTGACTGGTGCAGACGCGAGCAGCCGAGCGAGGAAGCGCTTTGGAGACGCTGGGGACGCGAGACGGCGTGCGCTTCGTTTTGGGGGCGCCTTCGGACACGGAAGCTGCCTCTCCCGCTCTCCAAACCAGTTTTGTCGCGGTTTAGAATATTAGAAGCGGTTCTCTGAGCGCGTTTTCCCCTGCCTCAGCGACTTTCCCTGTGATTTCTTTAATTTTCACGTTAGCTTCTGCTCTGTTTAATTACAATCCGTTATTCAGTGCTCTGTTTCCGCGAGGTAAATGTAACTAACGCTGAGGCTTGAAAAGACCCGACGTCTCTCGTTTCCCAAACGTCTCCTGGCAAAGACGGGAGGGGGGACCCAGAAGAAGTTTCCCTCTGAGAGAAATTCTGCGGGAGAGAAGAAGAGACTGGGACGCAGGCCGAGGAGGCAGGGCGGAAAAGAGATGAATTAATTAGCCCTAAAAGAGCTCACGCTCGACGGAAGATCGGCCAAGATCTGAGTCAAGGTGTCGTTTGCCTGCACGGCTGTCCACGGAGCTGCGGATTTACGCACAGTTTCTCTTCCGCACTAGACTGTTATAGTGCTATTATTTCACTTTCAACATTCTATGGAATCCTAGGGTTTGCAGTGCCCCTCCCTAAATCGCAAACCCCAGGATTCCATACGATGTTGAAAGTGGAATAATAGCACTATAACAGTCTAGTGCAGAAATCTCCCCTGGCTGTTATTTTCTCCAGCGAATTTTTGACCGGCTCAGATCGTACAGACCTGGGTTCAGCATTATTGGTCAGGGTGGTCTCATCCATTGCGCAACACTACCCTGAATCTGGGTTAGATCCCCAAGGCCATATTTGCCAGGAGAGTGCCCACTTGAAATGAGTTAGCCGCGAATAACTTGTCCCAATTGGTTTCTACTGGCAGACGCTCAGCTCAACTGGAGCCATTTCCACTCTACACTGTTATAATGCTATTATTGCACTTTCAGCATCATATGGCATCCTGGGTTTTGCAGTTTAGGGAGGGACAATTTAGAATTCTCAGCCAGAGAGCTCTTTGGCTTCAGTAAACTACAAACCCCAGAATTCCACAGGATGTTGAAAGTGGAATAATAGCACTATAACAGTGTGGTGAGGAAGTGGCCTAAGTCTGGATCTAACACAACTATTTCTGCAAAAAGCAACGAGAAATCAGGGGTGGAGCTACCACTAGCCTGAGAAAGGCAAGGTCCTGGACCTCCCCTCACTTTCTGTCCTACATGCCAGTTCTTTCCCTGATTGACAAGATGATGGTAGGAAGCTTGCTGAGGTCAGTCAGCAAGTCAGTCTGACCTCTTGCCTCTGCGCTGCCCTCAACACACTAAGCTATGCCCTGAGGTGTGATTTGCACTGCATATCCACCCTCCTGAAAGTAAGCTCCGTTCAAGGGAATGACATATGCAGACAATAGCATTTAGACTGCAGTCTTATGTGCTTCACTTCTCTGCGTGGTGTGTGTACGACCTCCTCCCCTGTGGACATATGAGGACCCTATGAATTTCATGAGATTTTCTTTGGCAAGGAATATTCAGAAATGGTTTGCTGCTGCCTGTCTTTGAAATACAGCCTACAGCATGACAGATGAAACTCTTTAAGCAGTTAAGGACAGACAAGCAGCAAAAGTAAAAGGTGACAAAAGTAGAGTCAGAATCCTGAATGCAACTCTTCAGTGACTTGTATCCAGGAACAAGGAGAACTACCACAATAATCAAAGCAGAGAAACAGAAGATGACAACAAAAAAGGAAGAACAAGAGACCTCTTCTACAAGATCCAAGAAATCAAAGGGAAATTTAAACCAAAAATGGGGAATGAGCTACATCCAGCAGGGGACCTCATTACATGACCAAGTAGAAATAACAAGATTATAGAAACAGTATATGGAAGAACTATATAAAAGAAATGATTCATTCAAGAAAGAATCATTTGAAGATGAACCTACAGTTTTAGATAGTGAAGCTGCACTTAGCATCTGGGAGATATAAATCACCAGGAACAAATGGCATACCAGTAGAGTGGCTTCAATGTACAGAAATAGAATCTGTCCTAGTTCTAACTAAAATCTGTCAACAAATATGGCTCACAGATCGGAAACACTCAGTATATATTTCAATCTGCAAGAAAGGAGACAACAGAGATTATAGCAACCACAAGACTGTTGCATTAACTTCCCATGCAAGCAAAATCATGCTCAAAATTGTACAACAAAGACTTTTGCCATTCATGGAGCAAGAAATGCCAGATGTATAAGCTGGATTCAGAAAATGAAAAGGCACTAGGGATTATATTGCAAACATACATTGGCTTTCAGAATTTCAGAAGAAAATCAGTCTGTGCTTTGTAGATTATAGCAAAACCTTTGGTGGTGTAGATCATGAAAACCCATGGATTGCTCTTAAAGAAATGTTGTGTACCACAGTTTTTGCTTGTCCTGATGTATTGTCCTGTACACAGGACAGGAGGCTACTAGCTTCCAATTGGTAAAGGAGTCAGGCAAGGGTGCATTTTATCATCCCATCTATTTAACTTTTTTTGTGGAACATGTCTTATATAAAGCAGGATTAGACTCAGAGGAAGGAGGAATGAAATTGGAGGAACATCAACAATTTAAGATATAGAGATAACATTCTACTAGCAGAAAATAGCAAAAATTTAGAACAATTACTGAAGAAAGTCAAGAAAAAAAGTTGAACATTGTGAAAATGAAAATAACGGCATAATTAGAAAGGAGACAATGAAGACATTGAAATAGTTCAAGATTTTCAATACCTTGGCTCTGTCACTGATCAGAATGGAGACTACAGTCAAGAAAGCAGAAGATGACTAGGACTTGGAAGGGCAGTTACAAAACTACCAGACAAGATCCTTGAGTTTCAAGATATACAATTGAATACTAAATTAGGATTGTCCATGCCATTGTATTTCCAGTTTCTGTGTATGGTTGTGGTAGGAAGAGAACCAACTCATTTGAAAAGTGGTGCTGGAGAAGAGTTATACAGACCTGGCAGATTGCTAAAAAGAGAAATGAATGGGTCCTAGAGCAAATCAAACCTGAACTCTCCTAGAAGCCAAGCTGACTAAACTGAGACTATCATACTTTGGCCATATCATGAGAAAATATGACTTACTAGAAAAGACAATAAAGCTGGTAAAGGTAGCAGACAATAGGAAAAAAGGAAGACCACATTACTGATGGATAGACTTAATCAAGGAAACCACAGCCCTGAATCTACAAGACTTGCCCTGCTTAAGTCTTGCAGATTCAGTGATATGTCTTCGTTGATTGAGTTTATCCATCTGCTATGCAATCTTCCTATTTTTCTACTGCCTTCCACCTTACCAAATATTACTGTCTTTTCTGTAGGACTCTTCTCTAGTACCACATTTTGAATGAGTTGATTTTCTTCTGAATCTGTCAATATTTCAACATTTCATTTTTCTATAGTTCTTCCAAGTTTTGTTTCCATTGTCTTGTTATTTCTATTTGGTGATGTAATGTTTTCCCAGGCGGTTGTAGAGCATCCCCACTCTTAGTTTAAATTTCCCTTTGATTTCTTGGATTTTGTAGAAGTCTGTTGTTTGTCCTTTTTGTTGTCATCTTCTATTTCTCTGCATTAATTACTTAGTAGTTCTCCTCATCCTGTGTACAACTCACTAAAGAATTACATTCAGGGTTCTGACTCTGTTTCTGTCACATTTTACTTTTGCTTCTTGTCTGTCCTTAACTTCTTGAAGAGTTTCATCTGTCACCCACTGATGCTTCTCTTTCTTTTTGGCTTCACAACCCATGAAATATAATGATTCAACATGCACAGAATTAACTTGCCTATGAATAAATATACAGACACTGGGCTACATCCAGTTGTTAGTCTCAGCTACAGCAAGCTCACCGAATCAATGAGACTTTGAAAGTCACATATGTAAATTCAATGAATTCTATGGGTCTACTGTGGTTGGATCTTGGCAATTGGATCTTGGTTACACTTACAAGTACTTTATGTCATTCAAAATAAACCGATTTGCTCAGTGGCATTCCATTCCAGAAAATTTGTTGTTGTTGATGTTGTCATGTGTTCAAGTCATTTCTGACTTATGGCAACCCTAAGACAAACCTATCACAAAGTTTTCGTGGCAGAATTTGTTCAGAGGGGGTTTGCCCATGCTTTCCTCTGTGGCTAAGAGTGTGTGATTTGCCCAAGGTCACCCAGTGGATTTCCATGGTTGAGCAGGGATTCAAACCCTGGCCTCCTAGTGTCCTAGTCCAACATTCAGACTATGACATTACATTGACTCTGTAATATATACCATGAGGAAAACTTTTCCGCACTAGACTGTTATAGCGCTGTGATTCCACTTTCAACATCCGAT
This sequence comes from Ctenosaura bakeri, assembly GCA_948474755.1. Taxonomy (NCBI): domain Eukaryota; kingdom Metazoa; phylum Chordata; class Lepidosauria; order Squamata; family Iguanidae; genus Ctenosaura; species Ctenosaura bakeri. The sequence goes on along the minus strand of CAOLHI010000121.1, from coordinate 818,328 downwards.
GGAATCCTGGGGTTTGCAGTTTCGGGAGAGGCCGGCTGGCCCCTCCCGAAACTGCAAACCCCAGGATTCCATTGGATGTTGAAAGTGGAATCACAGCGCTATAACAGTCTAGTGCGGAAATGGACTATGACAGCTAAGGCATTTAAATTTCTTATGTTATCACACATATGAGTGTGGACCTCCTGGCAAAACAAGACTTAGGACCACAGCATCAGCACAGACAAAATGAAGGGTCTAAGAGAAAGGCAGTGCAGCTATCTTCGTTTTCATAGGAAATACTGCCCATAGGTCAGGTAAGCTCAGTCAACCAATCAGGGACTTTAGAGGCATTCAAGCCTCTAGCTTCTTGGCTTCCAAATGGATTCATTCTGAACCTGTCACAGATGAAATCATTTTGTCATGAATAAGCAAGGACTTTGAATATGCTTGAACCACTCACAAAGAAGAGTGACTCCTTTAGGCATTACACTGTCTTAGAGCAGCTTCCTGAAGATTATATGCAAATAAGCTGATACAAAATGGGAGCTACAGGAAAATAAAATTTTGTAGGATTTCCTATATATTGATTTAAATGTATTGCTAGATGGATATTATTAGCCTGATCTAAACCTTTATTGAATTGGCAAAGGAATATTCAAGGCAGCAATCCTTTGTTAATTTACTATGAGAAAGTCTGGTTAAATTTGGAGGGAGAGTTACTTCTGTTTAAACATATATAGGCTTGTACTGTTCAGGCTACTATCCTATACACCAGTCATGGGTCATGTGGCCTTCCAGTTGTTTTCCACTACAGTTCCCATCATCCATCATCACTGGCTATACTGTCAAGGGGCTACTGTGAGTTGCAATCCAATAACATCTAGTAAATCACATGATTCCCAACTCAGATCTATACACTTACTTGGAAGACAAGCCTGCTGAACTGAATGAAACTTACTTTTCAATATTAAAGTAAAGTTTTCCTGTAGTGAGGGCTTTCTTGCTTATCTAGGTACATCACCACCAAGGAATTGCAGATATTTTTCTGTACACTCAGTGGAGATGCAAATAGATGTGACTGTATAGGGATGATGTGTCTGCATTGTAGTGCTTAGCTCACTTGAAAACTGATGGAAATAAAAGTTTCCCAGGGTGTTAGCCCTATTGAGAAATTCTATGGAAGCTAAAACTGTCAGGATTCAGCCTCCTTTAGCAGAGTAGCAGAAGAAACATGTCTAAATTTGTGTATGGCTTTTCTGATCTCAGACTGACTGAAGAAATAAAACAAATGCAGGCAGCTTCAGATTACAAACTTGGAAAAGTTTACTAATGACTTCTACATTTACATATGTATTGGAGATCCTACAACCTAACTAGCTAATGAATAGTAGTAGCTTCGGTCTTAACTCATCATCTTCTGATGGAGATGTGAAGCATGGTCGGAGAGGAGGAAGAGGAAGCAAAAATGGAGGAGAAGAGAGAGAGCTGAAAGGGGTCTCCTTCTTTTATAAGACCGATGACCCAAGCAACTGTCCTGGGTCACATGATCTGATCACCTGAACACCAAAGGTTTTTATGATCATGCATTTAAATGACAGAAAGGCAAATGGTGGAGCTTTGGCATGCAAAGGTAGCCCTATGCTAGCTATGCCCACTTGCTCTAAGAACAAGATGGGGGAGAGAGAATGCTGGAATTTTCCCAACAAAAACACTTAGCAGTGATATGCATGTTAGGAGAAGTCAGATAATTTCATTGTGCTTTCATGTAAATCTATAAAATATTTGGTCTGTCATGTACAGTTCTCATTCAATGTCTCTAAAAGAATATCAATGTTTTGCAGAAAAGAACTAGAGAAACAATCAATCCATATTAGGGGCATCACACACTCTTAGCCACAGAAAACCCTGTGATAGGGTTGCCTTAGGGTCTCTATAAGTCAGAAATGAAGGCACATGACAACAATAACAATAACAGCAGCAGCATTTGAGGTTCAAATACACAATGGTCTATCCGATATCTGCTGAGAAGGAAGCCCCATTGCTCTTAATCCCAGATTACAGTCTAAAGTGTAGTGGCATATGTAACAGAGGTCAAGTTCCATGATTGGAACCCAGAAATATGTTAGACCATATGTCCAAAGAAAAAAAAAAGTTCTTGAAATCTCCAAAATTACCCACAAAGAACAACTTACCTTCCAGAAAGCACAGAATGGAGAAATACAAGCTGAAAAACAAATAAATTTGATGAAATCATGGGCTATGTGAAGAAAATGAAAATAATTTCCTCAAGTTCACAACAGCTCATCATGAGTAGAAGTGTGAAGCCCTCTTATAGGATATTCCATTCCACTCGCCTTCTCTTCCTTTTCAGTCACTCCCACCTCGCAGAAAGCTTTCTATGGTCAGTGAGCTTGGCTTTCTTTGAGGGGAGTTGCCCTTAAGTGTTTTTTTAAAAAATTCTAAAACATATTTATCCTCTGCAAATAAAAAATCTCAGTCTGACTACATACACAAGCACTTTTGGTAGGGACATGAGAGAAGACAACAAATGTTAGAACTCTAGACTCACAAACTAGAGTGTAAAGCAAAAGAAATTCGCATCAAGTGTCAGAACTGAACAGCGCTCACAAGTAGCCTCTTCTCATAGATATCTACTCCTATTTATTCTAAGCTGATTTCTTTCACCTTTTACATGTGAGCTACTGTTTGAGTGTTTTTTTGTTTGAGTGTTGGTCCCAGAGTCCAGAAAACCAGGGTTCAAACTCTCACCCTTTCATGGCTTTGGATAAGTCACTCTGGCTAAACCTAAGACAAAGGCAATGGTAAACCTCCTCTGAATAAATTTTGCCAAGATAATTCTGTGATAAGGTTGCCATAAGTCAGAGTTGATTCAAAGGGATATAATAACAAACTGAGCTATCTGCCTCTTATGTGGTACAGTCATCTCCATATAACATACAAACAAATCTCCTTGTATCTAAGTTGTAGATGGTCATTGTGTTGGGAGACAAAAGTCCTTGGTGATCCATTTTAAATGGATCCACCAATAGATCCTGATCTATTGTCTGTTTGCTCTTGGTATAAGCAAAACCTTTCCCAGGTCATATGCACACTGTTAGTTTACAAGATTCAGAGTGCTTTTCATGACAGATAGTTGCCTCTATTGCAACGCAGATTGATGCAAAAGACCAAAATGCCAAATGAGAATCAACTTGAATTTCACTTGAATCTGTGGCACACTGGGACGGCTGTGAATGCCAGTAATTTTGATATTTATGTGAAATGAGGGTGATGTAGTCCACAACTTGGCTTGAAGCCCCTGGCATAACAGAGTCAACCATGACAGCTTCAGGTGTTTTGTGACAGAAATGCAAAAATTCTTCCACTGGCAAGTCATCTCGAGAGACAGATTGGGCTCATTATTTCCAGGATATGCATAAGCAACCCAGTGCCTTATGTGCAAAGACTGAAAAAGAAAAGCAAAGGAAAAAAAAAATAAAAGGGAAATCTGGTCTCTCTTGCACAAAGCAGGCCTTTGTATTCTGATCTTTCTCATTTCAAGCAGAGGTCTTCAGTTCAGTGGGACTTTCCCCCAAAATTAACTATGTGTATGTCCTCGAAGCCATAAAATATCATCCTGTGCACATTTACCTAAAAGGAAGACTCACTGGCCAAAATCCAATGCTTAGCCTCAGCTAGAGCAGACCCACTGAATCCATGCAGACTTGGTAACTCAATGTTTATGTGTGTTCCATTGATTCAGTGAAGGCTAGCTGAGACTAGCCGTTGGATTTAGGCCCTGTGTTTAATAAGCCCTGTTGTAAAATACTGCTTAATGAAGCATTCTCTCTACATCCTTCCTCCCATTTTCTGTTACAGCAATGGGGCTTTAAATAGTAAGCCTTTCCTACATGTCTCCACTCTATATATACTGTCTCTTTAGAACTTCCCTTATTTGCTCAGTTACCAGTTGTAATGCACAGTGATCAATCTGTCCATGCATCAAGCAACCAGACCATGTTGTCTCAAAATCTTCCAGATATGCTTGGCCACATAAAAAACTTCTCCTTCTCTTCCTTTCTTTTCTTCCTTCCTCAGGATGGTGGGTACCAGCTCTGCTGAGCTTCTTCTTTTATTGAAACTTTCCTCTAGTTAGCCAGGGCTTAGGCAATGTAGGTATATATGTTCTGAATGTGCATCTCAATGTAACTAGTAAAGATTTCAGTTATGAAACTTGCATACTGCCTGTTTGTCTTATTTGGCTGTAACTAGTCTCAGAGATAACCAAGAGATTCACCACTTTCACTTGCATGCTCTGCTGAAGGAGACTGATTCTTAATTGAACCCGCATCTTTCCCAGAAAATGGGCTAACACCCTGGGAATCTACCCCTAATCCAATATCTTTCAGATATGTTTGCTTTAAATATGAGTGAGTGAGTGAATGAATCAGTCATGCACCAGTCAGTTTGTTTTACTCTAAATTGCTTTCTGGGAGCTTCAGACAGTGTAAAGGAGGGGGCACTCACACACCTTCAGCTTGCCTGTTGACTTATGGCAGCCCCATTTCAAAAGGCTTTCTTAAGCAAGGAATATTCAGAAATGGTCTTGGCAGTTCCTTCCTCTGAAATACAGCCAATAGCACCTGGTATACATTGGTGGTCTCCCGTCCAAGTACTAATCAGGGCTGGCTCTGTTTAGCTTCCAAGATCATACAGGATCTGGTGCTTTTAGTTTTTTTGTGTGTGGGGGGTGCAGTATGTATAGTCTCGTTTTATTCTCCCAGTCATTTTATTGGGCTAGGCTGGAACAGAAAATGTATGTTACTGGCCAAGGATTGATACACAAATAAAAAATCCATCAGTTAGAGTTACAGTCCATCTAAATGTCAGTACTAACCAGAGCTGGCAGATTGACTCAGTGGAACTCCCATAGGTACTGATTTACCAATTTTCCATTGATTCAATAGGTTCATTCTATCAGGAACTAACGGGAAAATTCCAGCATTCTCTCCCCCCATCTTGTTCTTAGAGCAAGTGGGCATAGCTAGTATAGGGCTACCTGTTGGGAAAAACACATCTCAGCATTCTCTCCCCCCGCCATCTTGTTGTCAGAACAAGTGGGCAAATAGCCAGATAGGGCTCCCTTTTGTCTCCTGCATGCCAGATCTTCTCCATTTGCCTTTTTCTGTCATTTAACTGCATGATCATAAATACCTTTGGTGCTCAGGTGATCAGATCATGTGACCCAGGACAGTTGCTTGGGTCATCGGTCTTATAAAAGAAGGAGACCCCTTTCAGCTCTCTCTCTTCTCTCCTCCATTTTTGCTTCCTCTTCCTCCTCTCCAACCATGCTTCACATCTCCATCAGAAGATGGTGAGTTAAGACCGAAGCTACTACTATTCATTAGCGAGTTAGGTTGTAGGATCTCCAATACATATGTAAATATAGAAGTCATTAGTGAACTTTTCTAAGTTTGTAATCTGAAACTGCCTGCATTTGTTTTATTTCTTCAGTCAGTCTGAGATCAGAAAAGCCATACACAAATTTAGACATGCTTCTTCTGTTCCTCTGCTAAAGGAGGCTGAATCCTGACAGTTTTAGTTTCCATAGAACTTCCCAATAGGGCTAACACCCTGGGAAACTTTTATTTCCAACAACTAACAATTAGAATTTTTGTAATTCATATGTTCAGGGTGAGAGGTTTTATCCTGACATTTGCCCTGTTGACATAAATGAGATAAGTGTTTTTGATTAGGGAATAATAAATTTATTACATGCCACCTTTTAGCTTAGGTGAATTGTGATTCAGGATGTATGGGGGCTTTAGGAAGTGGGGCTGAAATCTAGCAGCAGTGGCACAAGAATCAACAGCAATAGCTTTTGGAGAAATCTCTTTTAAATACAAACTGGATTGCAGAGAAGCATTCTAGCAAAGATTGTACCGGCTGTGATATAGAGTCCTCTTGAAAAGGCTGACATTGATACTAGATGAATTGAGGGAGAACAGGGGTTCCTTGGAAACTGTGATATATAACAAATTTGAATTGTCTTACCCATTATTGAGGTCATTTTGTTTCTTTTTTAGACTCCAGTAACACAGCCAAGGTATAATGGTTTTTCCCACACACATAGCAAGGTATGTTTATCTATGTCTTTAATTTTCCAATTAAAATGAGTGGTTTTAAATATTTGAATGGGTGGTACACTAATTTCTTCTTTTCTTACATTTGTTCACCAGTATATCCAGGTTTTAAGGCAATTGCTGTCATATGAAGCTCATAGCATATCACTCAGTAGCATAGTAGTTTCATTTCTCCACTTTGGAAAGCACATCAGCAATCTGATTTTCTATTATTTTATTTTTGCAATTATTGAGCAGGAGAGGTGCTGGTATATGTGTATATATATATATATGTCAGTACTGGCTTTCAGGGCAAGTATTTGTTGGAGGATTTAAAAAGAAAGAGCTCGAGGCATGAAATGAGGTCAAGAAAGGGTTTCTAGATAGTGGCAGTCTTGTAGAAGCCACAAAGAGGGCAATTAGACCAGCATCTTCTGTTGAGCTAAAAGGGCACGAAAGTGTGAAAGCAAATAGGAAGTGGCGTAGGAACAAGTCATATTGGAGAGGACCTGGTTGTCAAGAAGAGAGCTAGGAATTTTGTTCCATGTGTGTATATGTGCCTTCAAGATACCTTTACAGTGATGACATTAATTTCATAAGGTTTCCTTAGGCAAGGAATACCCAAAATATGATTTTGCCAGTTCCTTTCTATGAAATATAGCCTACAGCACCTAGTATTTGTTGATAGTCTCCCATTCAGGTAATAACCAGAGCTCACTTTGCTTAGCTTCCAAGATCAGATGGGATCTGGTGCCTTTGGAGTGTTTAGGCATCTGAAATTGACACAGGAGAAATCTACAAAGACACATCTGAGGATTTTGAAAGTTCAGAGCATTTTGACAGAAGATCTGCAGCCTGATGCCATGGGCATGAAAATCTGGTCTCATTGGAGTGAGTACAGAAAAATCAAGTTTGGATCCTTGTTAAGCAGCTGAGTGGGATTTAAAATTGGATAGTTTCTCAGTAAGACCTAAGACAGCTTGTGAAGTGTCTGAAGCCTGATAACCTGGACCTTCAGCATGATACCAAGAGTGGCATTCCTCTTCTGGTCCATTATGTGGGTACAAGTGACATATGAACTGTGCCCACTGCTGAAATGCCTGATCACATCGAAAACTCATTCAGAGAATGTACCATAAAATCCAATAGGATCAACTGAGAAAACAACATGCTACTTGTTCTTGATGTGAAGGCCCCAGGTAACGTCTAAATTGGGGAAGAAGCAGATGTTGTCTTCAGGCCTTTTTGCATGATCCGTTTATAGCATGAAAACAGTACAGCTGCCACACACAGTTCAGAGGTTCCCCCCCCACAAGTAAATGGGCTTCTGTAGTAACAATTTCTTATGGTCCCAGTACTGCATATGCTATAGATTATATCTGGGCCTGACACTCTTTATGCCCTTCAGACGTTATCTATATCACTTTGTTCTGTTTAAAAATTCCCCACAACATAAGCCAACAATCTGAGCAGATATAACTTGTACTGACTGACAACAGCTCTCCAAAATTCCAGAAACTGCAGGTAGCTCTTTCTTTTCCTTGCCCGGAGACTCCAAAGACTTAAGATCACTGCAGAAGTTTTGTCTCCAAGAGCCTTTAGTTAGTGGTTGGAACACTGAGGTTGAAAATAAACTTGTTAGTGCTATAAAGGGAGAAATTAAGTATAGTATCATCAATATAAATGACTGAAAATCTTTGAACTGATGTTGGTTAAATTAGTCATTTGGTGTCAGTTTTCATAACAGAGTATAGGATTTAAAAAGAATGGCCTGAAGACTGGCCACTGACTCCTAGGGTCACATGTTGTCAGTGGTTCCTTCAAAAGTGTTCTTTTGCCATTTTAATATTACCCCCCCCCCAAATTATTATGCAGAAAGACTATAAAGCTCCTAATACAATTGTTGCCTGTAACGGGAGCTGAACACATCCGGAAAACTACCAGTTGGGAAAGGGGATTTAAAGTGATATCTGTACATGTCCATCTAGTTGTCTTTCTCTGATTCATATGACATATATTAGATGTTTGTAGCAAAGATTCAGAAAGGATCTGAAGTAGCTCAGGGACTGATGAATAGTGGATCATTAAAACACTTGAAAGATCTGGTAGTATGGCCTTACCTGTCCTCTGTGTCCCAAGTCCTGAGATCTCCTCACACACATACCCATATCTAAGAAAAATTGGCTTGTTCGAAATGAATGCAGCAGTTCCATACCCGCTTATCTAGGAAGAAGCCTCGTTGAAATCAGTAAGACTTATTTATGAGTAGACATTGGGAAAGGCAAGTGTTTAGCTAGCCAAATCCTTTGGCTTGACACTAATAACTCCAAACTTGCCAAATCCCTTAAAGTGTGAGACCTCCTTAAACAAGAGGTGAAGGGAAAGCATTTATGTGTACATTTGCTCAGCACTGTGTGAACAATTAATGTAGTAAATATTTTTATCAATTGGTTTTCTTCATTTTTTTGTTATGATAAATGTGCATTCAGTGTTTTTTGTTTGAATTCTACTTGTATCAGCCCGGAGGAATTCAGCAGACCCATTGCTATGAGGAAGGATCTATAGAAACTTTCCCATTGCTGAGGGAGCAAAATTCAACACTGAGATGGCTCTTGTACCCTAGCTATCTTCCCCATTGTCCTTCTCCCGGCAGGCAAAGACCTTTCTATTCAAGCAAGTTTTCAGCAGCGGAACTGCCTGGTACAGGCAAGGGTTTTTAAATGGATCTGCAGGGCCTTTTAATGTTTAATATTATTTATTGTTATGAAGGAATTTTATAGTTATTTCAACTGAATTTGTGTTTGAATACCATGACTAGTCTAAAATGCAGTTAGACTGGTCATAACATTCAAATGCAAATTGAGTGATTTTGCATAACCGCTGTGCCTTTATCTGGGCTTGTTTTACCCTTACATTGGAAGTTGCCTTGGATCCCAGAACTGGGAAAGGCAGGATAAAAATCTTACAGTAAATATACTGAATCTGGGACCTTTTGCATATAAAACACATTCTCTAAAACTGAAGTAAGGCTGTCCACTAACAGAAATGGCAGGAGATGAAGCCTGCTGTGCAGGGATCATTAAATATCCTATATACACTTTAAAACATCAGAACTCTTGTCTTTCTTTCATTTCATATACATCAATGGGCTGAACAGATTTGGGACATGGACATTTCCAGGGAAAAGATATTTTACTAACTTTAGTGGGAATGGGAAGACTTCTGGGAGGCCTACAGAAAATCTCAGGCTCTGTTATCCAGGAAGTATATGTGGGTGTACAACTTTATTGTGAAAGAAAGAAGCCAACCTCTCCATGAAAGGATGATACTGCAGTGATATCTTTAGAACATGAATGGAAACAAAGTAGTCCTTTATGTGTTGTTGGACTACAAACCTCAGCAACTAAAGGTGGAAAATGCTAGGAGTTGTAGTCCGCCAATGTCTGGAAGATGGCAGAAATCCCACTCCTGAGAACTTGAACAGATCCATTGAAACAAATGCTAAATGGTAAGCCACCACTTTTGTAAATCTCATTGATTCGATTAGATTGTTGTGTTTGGAAGTAGCAGCTGAATTTAGGCTAGAATCCTTAGGATTGCAAGCAAATATCATTGTTTTGTCTGGCTTTACTGAACAATTATGTCGTGTTGTTCTCTGCCGTTATTTCTATCTATCCCCATGGAACTCATTTTGGTTTATTGTAACTGAACATGAAGGAGTGCCAGAATCTTGTTGGGTCTTTATCCTAGCATAGCTGCATTGCTGTAGGTGGTGGCAGCAGGAAAAAGAAGGCTGCAGGCACTGATGCCATGAAAAAATAAGGCATTCAGAAATATGCAGCTTGGAGCTCACTAAGGCCATTGTCGCACTACACTCTTATAGCGCAATTCTTCCACTTTCAACATCCTATGGAATCCTGGGGTTTGCAGTTTAGGGAAGAGTATTTAAAATTCTCAACCAGAGAGCTCTTTGGCCTCAGTGAACTACAAACCCCAGAATTCCACAGAAGATTGAAAGTGGAATAATCGCACTATAAGAGTGTAGTGCGGAAATGGCCTAAGTTTGTCTGCATTCCTTTGCCACTACTGTGCAGCCACTAGCATAATGCACCAACTGGCCTTAATTCATTTTCAAGGAAAATGAATAAAACTACCCTGTCCCCACTTTCCACTGGCTCTGCCTTATCATTTCAAGAATCATTGTTCTCTTTTGTTTTTCTTTTCACTTTTTTTCTGTGTTGTTCCTCATTGTTCATAGCTGGACTAGAGGAAAGTACTATCCTCTAAATAACTGCTACCACTGCTCTTAGCAGAGCAAATACATTCCACCACTCTAACCTGTTCTGTGGGGACAGGATTTATGGTTTTTGTTTTGTTTTGCTTTGTCTAGTAGACTCAAAAACTTACACAGCCAGTCTCTCTGTACTTTAAAGCCCTTTAAGCATTGTTTTATTTATTAGCAAAAAGAAATATCTGAGTTCAAAGAACAGGGTACATGTAAAGAAAAAAGAAGAAGAAGCATTCTCTAACTCACATGAGAAGATCTTTTAGAAAGATTAAAGGCAGTCATCAGGGACCATCCAAGAGTTTTGGGCTGCTGAGACATAGCAGCAAATGTATATCCCCTACCACCAAAGTCATGATTCATAGTATCCAAGTGAACCAAGTGACAGTCAAGGCATAAATTCCCTCCCACGCCTTTACCATGTTAGTAAGAATATGATGAGAGTAAATTCTAATGATTTGCTACCTTTTCATGATACAAAAATCTGTTGCTTAATGCAGCCACTCCACTCTGCCTAATAGTTTTTGAGTTGGACCTGGCCATAGATGAGGACATTTCGCATATTACACAGCAACAAATTTGGGTTTGTCACTAACTTCACACTCAGTAGTGGACCTTAATAATAGCTAGAAAGAGCAATCTCCCCACGTCCCACCAAAAAAACCCCCCACAAAAACAAACACACAAAGGATGAAGGAGCCAGTGTAATTGGTTCAAGGACTGACAGCAAAACTTGATTTAGAACTGGAGGCTTACATGATTCAGATTCCCTTACTGCAGGAACAAGTCTATCAGCTTCTGGCCCATGAAACATGTGTGTACCATCCTAGCCCCTTCTGGCAGCTTGCTTGGTTCAGTGACCATGCACCTATTATCTCTCCACCCACAGCTGCCCTGGATCCCTCTCCAAGACAGATCAAACCCAAAGACTGGAAGCAAATGCTCCAGCAAGCAGAGTTCACTGAAGAAGCATTTTGACACAGAATTTACTGGCATGCCATGGAAACTGGCTGCCACCAAACTCTGACCTCTTTCCTCACAGTCATTCCACCCACAAGCATGCAGAAAATGAAATCTCAGGGCTTGGGGGTGAAGCCTGTAGGGAGACTGCAAGGTCTTTGGGGCATGAACCAGAAGAATTTGCACTACCTTTGTGGTCAGTGACAAGGATGACAACTGCCATGATGAATGATGAAGATGTTGACAAAGGGCAGAAGCAATCTCAACAAATCAGAGGAGCATCCTATACCATCTTAGAGACTGTTGTCTCTAGCACGCGCACACACACACACACACACACACACTTCCCCTAGCAACTGAAGAAGCCAAAATGTCATGCTGTAATATTCAAATATATTTCTGTTTTGATAGTCTCTCTCTCTCTCTCTTCCTCTCTCACATGCTATATTGATCCAAAAATGCCACAAGATTTCTCTCACTAAGGGACATATGATTTTATAAATATATAATCACAAATCAACATTTCTGGACACTGTAAAGCAATCATCATCAAAATGCCATATTGGCCAAGGAGCTCTGTTTTGTTGAACTTGAAATCACTTGGAAATGGAGCCCCATATAAATCCTTTCCACAGAAGTACACCAACCTGTTCACATTTCATTTGGTTCAGTCTGTAAGAACAGCATAGTGCTCTACAAGCAAAAGTGCTGGAGTTTTTTTCACACACTTTGAGTCAAAACACAATGCATAATATGTCTTGCCTGACCTATTTTGTTGTGATTTGTTGCACTGTACATCTTGTGGTCTTAAAGCTGCATAAATGCTTTTCAGTTCTTTCAAATGCATATTTCACTTAAGGCTATGCATTCTAAGAGTACAAATAGACAATTTAGTGCAGAAAGGGGTTAAAGTGCTGCAAAAGTGCTGTGGTCCAGAATTGTGAGAAAATATAAAAGAAACATTGATACTGAAAGATATCTAATGGTGTGCATTGAAAACATTGTGGATTTTGGCATAGCTGCCAAAACATGAATTTAAAGGACATGATTCAACCTGCATTAAACACTTTTACATTTCGCTGATACCACAAAGAGAAGTTTAAGCTTTCATATAAAAATTTTAAAAATCTGAAAATGTGCTTATTAACGGCTGGATCCTGCCCCATTTTGTAATCCTTTTTGGCACTGGATCCACCCATTGATCCTTTTTTTTCCTGGCCAGAAGAAAAATAATAGTATGTCGTGGGACCTTCTCAAACTGATAGATACTGTATTATTCTCTTCTCCAGTCATATAATATCCCACTTCAAGGCATATAATGTCTTGATTGTGCAGTTTCAGGAATATGTATAAACTGTTGGGAAAAACGAATCTCAGCATTCTCTCCCCCCGCCATCTTGTTGTTAGAACAAGTGGGCAAATAGCCAGATAGGGCTCCCTTTTGTCTCCTGCATGCCAGATCTTCTCCATTTGCCTTTTTCTGTCTTTTATTGCATGATCATAAATACCTTTGGTTCTCAGGTGATCAGATCATGTGACCCAGGACTGTGCTTGGGTCATTGGTCTTATAAAAGTTAAGATCCCTCCTCTCTGCTCTCTCTCTATTCCTCTTTGTTCTCATGGCTGCTTTCTCTGAACTCTTCGCATGATGGTGAGTTAAGACCGAAGATTCTCCTATTCACTAGTTAGGCAGGTAGCAGGCTCTCAATACTGATGTAAATGAAGAAGCCACTAGTAAAGTATTTTAAGTCTTTTATTCAAAGCTACCTGTGTTCGTGTTTATTGCATCAGTCAGCCTGAAGCCACAAGTCATTAGACAAGCTTTTAAACGTTTCTCTGTGTAACTCTGCTAAATGGAGGCTGAATCCTAACAGTTTTAGTCTCATTTTCCTACATAAACTCCTATTAAAATCTTACTTTATACTATATATTTGAGAATATTTACTTCTGTACTATACAAAAATGCTGCTAGGCACTATACATTCTCTTGACTTTAACTCAGCTTTCTGATCGATTTTTAATCACACATACAAACACACAAATGCATTGGGAAGGGAGAAAGAGAGAGAAGAAAATGGAAATAGGCAGAGCCTAGAAACATTATTTTTTGGTCATGTGGCTACCAGTGAGTTCTTGGAGTTGTAATAAAAAAAAAAAAAAAAAGAGAGAGAGAGAGAGAAACTTTTCTAAGATCTTTAACCAGGTTACAATCCAGCCAAAGCTACATACATTTAAGTCCCATGAATCTCTACAGGTGTACCTACTGAGTATCTTCTAAATCTTTCTCTTGCAATGATCAGTTATACGATGTCCCACATAATTATTGGTAGGATACAATGAAATATATTCTAAAAGCACCTTTTCCCTTGAAAATTGCTATGGAAAACAGAAAAAAAAATTAAAGAAGCTTCATTAAATGAAGAATCCAATATCCTTTTTAACACGAAAAGAGGTCTGCCAAATTTTTTCAGGTATCTGATAAACGGACAATGAATGAAACAGCCTACACCAGTTGCATGCCTCCCAGCAATTGGTATTCAGGGATATACTGTTTCCAAATATAGAAACTTCATTTGATAATTGCAGTTAATGGCCTGAATCCTGTTGGTCAATCCCAACTAAAGCAGACCAACTGAATAAACTGTTGAATGGTGAGTTAACACACAGTTAAAACACATTGATTCAATAAGCCTATACTAGTTGAGACTAACAATAGGATTCAAGCCAACAGCTGTGGAGAGACAATCTTTAGTGGATATGTCTCAGTACCCTGATGGAGCAGCCATTTTAATTACCCTGTGGGTGTATAATTGCCTACCCTCTTTTGCCTGTCTTAATTCTATCATCAACTATTTGCATGGGATCATCCTAAACTCCACTCCATTAAAGGGGGACAATCACTTTTCATATCTCTTTCCACAGTCACTATTCAATCCATTAATAACTTTTACAAACGCATACTGTCACCAGTTACAACAGAAACATTTAATATTTGCTTCCCTATAACTTAACATTCCTATGGCATATGGCTTATTTTCCCTTCTCCAGAGGGGGTAGGGGCTGAGTATGCTGAGACTGTTAAGGTGAGCTGCTGAATTGAAAGCAAGGTAAAATTTCCATCAGGGACTTCATTGTTCCCTGGTGCAACCAGGGCTGGGCAGACTTCAGACAAGTCAGGATGATTATTACCTTTACTAAGAAATCTGCAGTCACTAAGAGGAGCTGAGTGCAAAAGATATGGAGGTAAAATTAAAAAAAAAAAAATTCAGGGAATTGTTTCAGAGAATGGAGACTGAATGCAGCTCACACTCCTTCCACGCAAGAGTCTACTCCTGATTACCTCGCATTTGCTCCCTTTCAGCAGCATGTTTTGTGTGTGTGTGTGTGTGAGAGAGAGAGAGAGAGGGAGAGAGAATCCCACTGTTGCTGCCAATGAGAGTCAGAAATCATTGTGCCAAATAACCCAGAGATCCACCAGTAGATTCAAGCCTACCTTCTGCTCCTCTTTTCACTAGCTTGCCCAGACTCACTACTTCTACTATTACAACTGTTGCTGCTATTGTTGCTGCTGTTAAGGAGTGTACTGCAGCGCAAAGATGCTCCAAAGACAGAACTGGATCTACCTGTGGATTTCTCAGTCAAAAGAAATGTCTTAAGAGTTCCTAAATCCAATTGTTCAGCCCAGCTAGATCAAAAAGAACTTGGCAAGTCAATACTTAAGCCTAAATTCCACCCAGTAAACAGGTCCACCACTGGATTTCGACCCACATTTTCCTCAAAAGTTATTCCAGCGTGGAAGAAACAATAATTTTGGCTGTTTCTAGGCAGAATTTAGGTGAACTTTATTTTGGCCACCATCCCATCAGGGTTTAATTAGGTCACCGCATTTGTTGTTGCTTTAATCACTCCCCCGTCCATTCTTCTCAGAGGCTGTCACGAACATTTGCTGGTCTGGCAAGTCCCACAGTCGAGGGAGGGAGGGAGGGAGAGAAGGGGGGAAGAGAGACATTAAACTCCTTCCCTCCCTCCCTCTTTCTCTCTGTCTTTTTAATGCGCTCTCTTTCCCTGGGCCGGCTTTGTAAACCTCCTCTCCAGGAGGAGTGTCCAGGCGGGTGGAAGGCCGGGGACAATAAAACCTGAGAATTTCTGTCACTCTCCGCATATGGTCCGAAGTGCTTTAATCCCAATTAGGGGCGGCTGACACACGGTCCTATTCATCCCGCTCGGCTCTTGAATACATTTGCCTAGAAATGAACTTCGCCCATAGAGGCGCCGCTAAATGTGCCCAGCAGCAAGGAAAATCGAATTGAGGCCCGGCCGCATTGGGAAGCGAGGGCCGGGAGAAAAGGTATGAATTTATAAGGTGCCACCGAAACATTGCCATTCACCCACAAGTCGGGTGACTTTTCTTTGCACCCTGTCAACCGAAAGAGCCGGGGAGATAAGTGGGCCAGGCGAAAAGACGGGGGTGGGAAGAGGGGAGGAGGAGGAGGAGGAGGGAAAGAAAACCAGCGAGCGGGGGAGAGGGAACGCGGAGCCCTTCAAAAGGGCGGCTTCTCCTCCCCGACAGCCTTTGAATACGTTAATGCGGCCTGAGGCCCTCCTCCTCCTCCTCCTCCCGCCTTGGAAAGGCGGCCGCCGCTCGGGAGTCCAGCCTGGAAGCGGGGGCCTCGGGCTTTCCGCGCCTCCGGCGGCCGGGCTGCTTTCTCGGGAGCAGCCCCGCAACGAAGCGAAAAGGGCGGGAGGGACTTTTATAAAGTGGGGGAGAAGGAGGGTTCTTCATTTCTTCGCCTCGGTCTTCCAGGCGCGCTGGGCGGAAGTGGGCCATTCAGGCCCCGCCGAGATCGTGTCATCTGCCGGGTTTCCCATAGAAGCCTAATGACTATGCAAAAGCTGCTCCAATGTCCCACCCGCATCTCGTCTGCCCCGCACAGCTGGTTGGGGGCCCCGGCCCGCCGCCGCCGCCGCCGCCGCGCCGGAGGGGGAGAGGCCCGCGCGTCCCTCTCTGCCCCGACGCTTCTTTACCTCAGGAAAGCTCTCGCCTCCCCGACTTTTACACGTTCCTCCCCCGCTCCGTTTGGCGCCCACAGACAAAAACAGGGGCACCCATGACAAGCTGGGTTTTCAGCCCTCGGAGCCGTTCTTTGGGCCTAGTTCTGGAACATCGAGAGGGCCACAAGAGGCCGTGAGGTGAAAGGGTCGGCCAGGGGGACCTTTCCAGGTCCGGGCTGGGGAACCGGTGGCACTACAGATATATTTGGACGCCAGCTCCCATCGGCCCGCAGGCAGTCTAGGACATGGTCGGGGACGACGGGCATTTCAATCCAATAACGTCTGGGAGGCCACAGTTTCCTGGAATCTCTTTAGAGCCGGAGCTTCATTGGGAGGGCCACATGTTCTGTCTCCACAGCGGGGAGAGGACGGGTCTGAAGTAGCAGAATGGACTCCGCCGCTTCAGGCTGCAGCCCCATATGTGTGCGCGCCTGTGTCCTTATACCGTCCCTGAATCCTAACCTTGGGGAAAAGGCAGGGCATAACTAAGGCCATTTCTGCACTACACTATTATGGTGCTATTATTCCACTTTCAACATCCTATGGAATCCTGGGGTTTGTAGTTTAGGGAGGGGCATTGAGAATTCTCAACCAGAGAGCTCTTTGGCCTCAGGAAACTACAAATCCCAGAATTCCACAGGAAGTTGAAAGTGGAGTAATAGCACTATAACAGTGTAGGGCAGAAATGGCCTAAAGTAAAACGACACACTAATGCAACATCCCACCCAAAAGAATCTGCCTGCAAATCAGACAAACTCGTTTATAGCAAGTCAGAAAGCGGAGTTCCAGCCCAGTTTGCGCTTCTGGATGCGTTATTTTCCTATCTTCGGAGAGGTGCTTGGTTTCCTTCCAGAGATGAACTTTTGCACCCCAATTCCGTCAGCCACACTTCCAGGTGGGGCTCTGCATTCTGTCACTTCTGTGCTCTGTGCTGTGGCAGGCCTACATCAGTCTTCCACTCTGAGTCATGATAACAGGAAAAAAAGAGTTCTCCTAAACATGTGCAGAGTACCTGTCTCCTTGCAGTGGTTGACCACTCTACCCCTCTGTCTTTATGAAGAGAGGTATTTCGGCTACAGGGTGCGTTCTTCTCTATGTGGCTCTTCTTAAGATACTATCTGCCGTCTGAAACATGGACAGATTAACCAGGTCTCCAATATCTGGGACTAGGAAGCTTTAGGTCAGTAGGTATGCTTTACTGGAGCCCTTCTCCTTAAAATTAAAACTGCTGACAGACCCTAGTCCTCCAAATTGTTTTCACTGCTTCCCGGGAGAAGCGTGGTAAGCAAGGTGGCAACACCCCTGAGGATGTGCAGAGTACCTTTCTCCTTACCATGGAGTTATGCAATAAGCTATGTGCATCTGTAATGAGCGGTGAGGTTTCCTGGTTAGAGTGCCTGTCTTTCAGCAAGCTTCAAAGCCAACACGCCTAACTTCAGACCCTCACAACTGTAAAAGAGAACCGACAAAAGATTAAAAACTAAGCCGTTTTCAGAGGTCCGGACAGGTATAGTTATCGCACTGGAAAATTCTTTTTCACCTGATCTCTACCAAGGACACAATTCAAGGCCACCATCCTGACACTGGTAAGAGGAAGTCTGATGTCTTTGGTCGAAAGCAGATTGCGCCGTTGTTTTCCTGGGACATTGAAAGAAGGAGGGGAGTAGTTACACTGTGCATCTTCTTCTTAAAAAACGTAACCCTGCATGCATGTGTGTATCTGAATGCACACAAGTACAAAGGTGTGAATCCTATTGTTAGTCCTAGCAAAAGTAATTGGTGTTACGTATTGACTCAATAACTGCGTCAATGTGTGTGTAATATGTATACATTAGATACATGTACACACACGCACATGCCTGTAATATATATGCACGCAGACTTTTTCTGCAGACAAGGCTTTTTTGTTCAAATTTTAAACTGAAAATGGATAAGGGTAGGATTTTATCTTGAAAGAATCGTGCAGGGCTGAATTTTTGGGATAAAGTGCAAGGGTGGGAGGACTCTACCTATCTACACCCGCTTATTAAAGCTACTGTGGTATTTGTGAGGCTGAAGTAAACTCCTTGTTCCCAACTCTTTCTTTACATCAAACCTTTTAACACAGCCAAATCGTATAGATGAATAAGAACATGAGTGTCCAAAGGCACCTGCATCCCAAATCCAGCTTTTTAGTACCTCATGTTACCTATTTCCACAGTTAAGGAACGTTCACCTCGAAGATGGAAAATGATTTTTGCCACTCTGTCATGCTATTTCGCAAACTTACACGTAAAGGAATGATAACAGAAGATATCCATGATAGATAAAGAAGGAACTTCTGTTGTAGTTGTGTGCCTTCAAGTCGTTTCCGACTTATGGATACAAGGTTTTCTGGAGCTGAGAGCGTGTGACCCGCCCAAGGTCACTCGACGGGTTTCCACGACCGAGCGGAATCGAACCACGGTCTCCAAGGTCCTTGGTCCAAGCTCTAACCCCTACACCACCCTGGCTCCTGAAGGAACATTAAGTCCCCCCCAAATAAACTGTGTGCTCCCACAGATCAAACAACCTCTTATCTAGAGGAGTCTCCTTTGTCAGACGGCACCTACTTTGGTCTATTTCTACACTGAGCTCACAAGTAAACGTGCCAGCCCGTGCCGATTAGCATCCAGATAGCCTATACCACAAGAAAGGAGATATGTGCCCTTCATCCTTGTCTGGTAGTCAAGGTAGAGAGTGGAAGCTTTGTTCCGAGTTGATTTTGGGTAACATCCAGTCGATTGACTCGGATTAGCTGCCTGTGGCATGCTGCTTATCCCCTTGGGCCCCGCCAAAATCTGGAGTACCCTTCAATTACATGCGCCACTGCGGTGAGAATGACTTGATCTAGACTTTGGAGAAGAAAACTATGGATGGGAAGGAAAGACTTGGGAATGAATGGAATAAACCCTAAAATTCATTCGCGACCTTTGGATGCTGAGCATGAGATTCTCCGCGATGAGGCAGAACTTCTGGCTGGGACCTCTTTCCGGGCCCAGACAGGATGGAGGGTGGAGCTGAGGAGAGAAATGCCTGTTCTGTTCGCACTGGGAGAATCTGGGCAACAGAAGAGAACTTGTCCCATTTCTTTTCATTCATTCATCCTTTCTTCTTTCTTGCGTGCTCCCCCCCCCGTTTTTGTTTTTTTTTTGTTCTAGCCTCTGCTGTGTTTCTTTCCCCCCAACATAATGGAGCTGGGTCTGTATACAGGCATTCATGCTGGTTTGAATGTAGTGTTGAACCTTCTCAGTGCCGGAGCAGTTTGATGGTTTGAATGGAGCTCCCTGGTGGGACATTGCGAGGCGCAACTGTGGCTCTTTGGACGCCTGTTGTTCCTTAACATTCATGCTTCATTACGGGGCAACCTGTTCGAGCCAAGAAGAGACCCAAGCCCTGAGCCAGAGCTTTTCTCCGGGGGCGTTGGCAGTTCAGCCTTGGAGAGAGAGAGGAGGACGGGTCTTTGCTGGGCGGCCGGGGAGGGGGGAAGAGAACAGATCGCCTTTGGTCGCTGGGCAAAAGTGATTTCCCCCTTTTTCTCCGCCCTTAACTCCAGCGGCCCAGTTGAAGGGTCTCAAAAGGGACGAGTGGAATGTTTGGAGTCCCAACATTGTTTCGGAATAAAGCTAGGAGCATGTAATTAATGTGTCCTTTTAATAAGGGACAATAAAGCCGTTCAAGCTATTTAATTTCATTTAATTTTCCATCCCATTTGCTTCCAAGACTCCATTTACTTTTTCTTTCTTTCTTTCTCTCGCTCTCTTTTTAAACACCCAGCCTTTCATGGACTGGCTTGCTCCAGTGGGCACATTAGATCGATTTCAGCCTGTCTTTTTATGGGGAAGGAAAGAAGGGGGACAAAAATCAAAGCAAACGTGTCTCCTTTCCTCAGGACCCCCCCCCACTTTAGCGAGGCGGGGAGAAAGAGGGCTCTTATTGCAACGGAAAGAAGCTTGCAAGTGGACTTAACCACGGGAACGGGACTATAGGGATGGTAATATAAATATACAATCGGGGGTAGAGGTGAGATGGTGTCTATTCTTTGCAATTGTTGTGACATAAACCTCGGTGGATCAGAGTGCCAGAACAGACGACTGTTCGTACCTCAGTGAATCGGTAACCCTGTCATGTGCTGAAAGGCTCTTGGCGGCTTTTTGTTGCGGTATCAACATGGCTGCCACTCTGTCGTTGGTTGTCTTCAGATGAGGTCGTGTCGCCTTTCGTGGGCTGGCCTGGGCTGGCTTCAGGATGAGACAGGCCCGATTCATCAGTTGCTGCCACCCTTTGTGTCAACCTCGGAGTCGCTCCCTATCATATTAAATGAGAGAAGAAGATGGCGAAGAATTTTCAGAATGAGACGTTGTCAGCATGATCACCATTTGCACATCATGACGGTGGCCGTCTGTTCGAGGGGACGGGAATCACGTACACTTAGGTGTATCATCCTGGCGTCATCCTGGCTGGAGGGGGTTCGGCGTGGGAGAGTGGTCTGAGTCCTGGATTAGGACTCTGAGAACCGAGAGTTAACATCCGTGCTCAGCACTGGAAACCAGCTGGGTGGCCTTAAGCAAGACACACTCTCTCAGCCTCGGAGGCAGGCAGTGGCAAACCCCTTGAACAAATCTTGCCAAGAAAATCACATGATAGAGTCGTCTTAGGGCCTCCATAAGTCAGAAACAATGTGAAAGCACCGAACAAGAAGTTCAGAAAGGCACTCTTCCAGACGCTGAACTGGTATTCCTAAGTGTGCCATCCTGATCAGGGAGGGGCACATCCTGGCTGTGGGGAGAGAATGAGACCCCGAATAAAATTTTCCAGGCTCTGGACCTCCTCTGGCTATTCTTCAGGTTGCTCTAGTTATTAACAGCCGTCAAGTGGACTTCGACCTATGGCGACCCTACCAATGAGAGAACTCCAACTCACCTTGTCATCAATAGCCCTGCTCAGGTCTTGCAGACTCGGGGCTGTGGTTTCCTTGATTGAGTCTATCCACCTGTAACTCCTCCAGGCCTGATGTTAATGTCTAACGTTCCCGAAGGGCTGGCCTAGGGTTCTGCTGAGATGGTTCCCGTGGCGTCCACCCCCGCTCTGGTTAAGCCTCTCCAGTCGCTCAGGAGCGTCTTCCGTCTCCGTCGCTCTCTGTTTTACCGGCCAGTGCCACTTCGACGGGCGGGTGATATTTCAATCGGGTGTTGGCCGAAAGCCGGCAGGCCAAGAGGTTAGACAGAGATTCGTTCTTGTCCTGGATTTATGGCCCTTTGCTTATTGTTCACCTCTTTGCCTCCCATTCAGGCCACGGATCACAGAGGTCATCTTCAGTGTGCCGACCCCCTCCAGCCACAAGAGCAGGGGAGTAATTTGGGAATCAGCCCAAACTAGCCTTTTCTAAGAATGCGTTTATCCTATCCCACCAGGCTTGTCAGAGGAAGAAAAGGCTCTGTCCTGAAGTCAGGAAAAAGAGACAGAGGAAGGGAAAGGACCAATTTCCAGGCGGAATTACTGTTTCTCCCTTGATTTGCTTTCGAATCTCAAACCCACCTTCCCCGCTAAACACGCGTTCGGTTCCAAACCTGCCGAGCAATCCAACTATTTTAATCTGGGCTGCATATAAGACTGCGTAAAGGTTGCAGACTAGAGGTAAAGCAGGGGGAGGCAAAATATGGATGCTGTCCCTCCACGTGAATAAGAATTCTTCCTCTCATGAAATTTTCCTTCAGTCCTCAAACTGTTATTGCATGGATTTAAAACTTCAGCGAAGCATCTAAAAATGGAGTTTAAGCATCCAAAGAAAAGAGGCAGGCAAAGTAACCAAGGGAATGTGAACTTGGCAACCGTAAGAGATCTAGAGGTGTCAAGTCTCACTCTCTCCAATGCTGCAAATTCGGAGGCTGAATGAAAAATTCAGAGGGGAGACAGGATTCTTATTTGGGAAGCAGTGTCCTCCTTTCCCTCTCCCCCGGCTTCATCCTTTCTGTAGATCTTAAACACCTTTCTTACGGACTAAGCTGCACATGGTTAGGTGTAGCTGACTTCTCAGGAGGCAATGCAGTGTTCCGTCATTGGTGGTACTTTTTGAAAACTCCCTCACTCTCCTGAAGGAAACGACCTTTGTCATGTAGACGAAAGGAAGCCTGATTCCTTTCCAGAAAAAGGCTATGTCTCTCAGGACAGATTTCACGGTGGCGGCATCTCTTCGTCCTGCGTGGAGACATCTGGCTATAGAAAACTGGCGGCGTGGTTCCTGCTGGCGGAAGGGAGACTTGTGTTGTTTCGCGTCTTCAAGGAAGCCTGGAGTTTTCTGGTCAAGTTTTATTCAGAGGAGATCTATCGCTGCTTGCCTCTGAGGCTGAGAGAGTGTGACTTGCCCAAGGTCACCCAGCGGGTTTCCTTGCCTGGCCCACTTAGTACTAGTCCAATACTCAAACCACTACACAATGCTAGGGCGAGCAGTGTAGGGAGGAGTCTAGCACAGCTTAAAGACTCACGATTGTACTGCTTCATCGTCCACCTCCTTCAGGTAAAGGAATATCTCCAGCCTAACCAATCCTCCATAGTTTGTAGAGTCATTTGTCACCCTTCAAGTCGTATTGGAGAGTTATTGGGGGCGGGGAGTTATCCCCCAACTGTCCCCCCTCCCCGAGAAATCGTGAAAGGTCGGGACCCTATACCTCTTTCACAAACCCAATGAGGTCTTATCTTGCGAGCCAAGCCATGCCCTTTAACGGAACAGGACCAGAACCTTTGCACGGCTTCTGACGGGAAGATCTAACCACACACTTGAAAATAATTCTTCATTGAAGGATTTGATTAAAAAATTATGGTATCGAACTTCAGAGTATTAGATCCATTTCCTCTTCGTTAATTTAGGCTGCGTTTCTAGAAACTGTACACGCATTTACTAGAAGTATGTGCCACTCAAATGGACGAAGCTTACTTACTTCACATGTAGAATTGCACTTTCAGATATTTCCCAACCCAGCACCGCTCAGCTAGAGCCGCTGTGTGTTTACACTGAAGTCACACCGAGTTTAATTGTGACTTCGAACCCACAAGCCTCCTCTTTAGAGACACAGAACCCATGGAAGAATCTCTAGGGATGGTTTTGCTTGAACACCCCACAAAAACTAAAGTTGAAATGATTTAAATAAGACGTAATCCCTTGATGTGCTTACCTCCAGTAGAAGTCAACTTTTTTTTTCTTTAAACTTAAACTTAAATTCTTTAAGTTTGCGACAGGAAAATTTGCTTGAGTTTCACTAGCTAGATGTTTAGGAAATACTTCCCGGACAAAGCAAACATATTTGCATGAAAGTCAACTTCAGCGTCTGAGCATTATCAGCAGCCGAGCTGAATGAAATTTGCCCAGTTGAATAGAACCTGAACAAATCAAATGTCACGTTAATGTTTTCATTAGCTGAAAAGAGTTACAGCCAGACTTAGCGTTGCCCGATCCACAGACCATTTAAAGAGAAGAACCACTCGAGCTGATTTACATTCCAGTCCAGAAACAAATTGTCCTTAGAAGTTCCACTGAGCTAAATAGAGCCTGCCTCTGTGTGTGCGTGTGTATGTGTTTGACTTATGGCGACCGCATGAATTTCACAGAATTTTCTCAGGCGAGCAATACTCGGAAGGTGGTACTTTCCTCGAAAGTATAGCCAATGACACTGGCAAGGAAATCCCACTGAATTCAGAGGGGCCTAATCCCAGATTGCTATGCATAAGATTGCAACCTGGCATAAGAGACCTTTATTCAGGACAATACTGAGTTCAAAACTCAGTGTCGAGCAAGTAGTTTAGTACTGCTGCCGAAAGATATTTATCTGCAACATGAGAGTTAATCAACCTTAGTATGATTCGGGCAAAATTCAGCATTGCTAGTTCCCATTACGAAAGCCAGCATCGCCTAGTACTTTGAACCTTGGGCTATACGACTTTGGAGACGTGGATTCTAATCCCCGCTGGTCTATGAAACCCACTAGGTGATCTTGGGCAAGACGCACTCTCTGGGCCTCAGAGCAAGGCTAAAACAAACCTTCTTTGAAAAAATACAGTAACAATTCCCAATGGTTTCTCTGTAGAGTGATGGGGATAGTGAAGCCCGGCCTCAACCTTTTCACTGGAGTTGGTGGGGGATGTACCTGCAGTTCGTGGCCTGTTTGCGTGAAGGGGACTAATGCCCCCATCAAAAGATTAAGTGAAGGTACCGTAAATTTCTTTCCGGTGGAGATGTTTAGGACAAGCCTACAAGGCCGCCAAGTTTTCATTTAGTCTACAATGTACCCTGTACACACTGGGAAGTCCATTCCTTCCATGTAGACCGGGGTGGGCAAAATGCAGCCCCCCATGTTGTTGGGCTGCAACTCCCATTAACCCTCACCGTTGGATATGCTGGCTGAGGCTGATGGGAGATGAAGTCCAATCACACCTGGAAGGCCACAGTTGCCCACCCCTGAGCAAACGGAATTGAGAGGAAGGGCGGATCCAAACGACCCCCCCCCGCTTTAGCCCCTGATTTCGTGGGTCTGGCTGCCATCGGATCCAGTCTCTCCAATATGTATGGCTCAGAACAGCGGCATCTTGGTAGGCCTCTTGTTTTCACGTCCCTGCTGCTTACCACGTGAATGTTGCAGGAGGGATGATTTAGTGTGAAGTTCTGCCAGTCCCACATGAGGAGAGGAAAACCACGCCAAGGGGCCTCTTCCATAGAGGGGGATGTGGACAAGGAAAGACCCAAATCTACAGAATAGTTTGGGACCTGTAGAACGATCAAATGCTTTAGTGTAGCAGGAGTTTTCTTGGCTTAACAAGAGAAACCGAAAATCTCACACATCCTAAACCTGGCCGTACAGTGAAGCTTTTTTTTTTTTGGAGGGGGGTTCTTTCCGGTTTATGGCGACCCTAAGGCGAACCTATTACAGGGTTTTGTTGGAGAGATTTGTTCAGAGGTGGGTTGCCTTTGCCTTCCGTTGTCGCTGAAAGAGTGAGATTTGACCAAGGTCATCCAGTGGGTTTCCATGCCCCAGCGGGGGATTGGAACTGGGCTATCCAGAGATAGTCCAACACTGCGACCACTACACCGCGCTGGAGCTTTGCCTCCGAATAAATCTGAATCTTCCTGCCAAGTGAAAACGGAACTGATTGCCACTTGAGATCGGGAACTTATGCAAATAACCAAAGGGACCAACCGCCCCCACGACTAAAACACGCATAGAATCGTGATCCGCAAACCCTGACTCGGATGGAGCGAAAGTATGAAGGGCAGGCGTTACGGAGCAAGGGGGTAGTTTTAAAGACTAACGTCAAACACCGTGCTTAACGCGCGAAGTAATTGTTTCCATTGGGTTTTTTTTTTTTTTTTAACCCTATTCAAAAGTAGCTCTTGTGGAATTAGGACTTTGCCCCGAGAAAGTCCACTTAACATGGCACCAGGCAGAGTTACTTAGGCCGAAATAGGTCTCCCTGATTTGAGCAGGCCTTACTCGCAAGGAGGTTCGTTTTAGCTTTTGCGTTTTCCCCTCCCTTTCTTGGCAACGGTCCTTAGTAACTCAGCGGGTAGGTATCGACACGGTCAAATACGTTTTCCAGATATTTCTCTTCTTCTTAATTTCCTCTAGGGGTGTGTGTGTGTGTGTGTGTGTGTCCTATCAACCTTTTTCAGTTCTGACTTTTTAAAAATTTGTCTTAAATCTATTATCAGTCCTGGCTATAGTAGACCCATTGAATCAATGGGTTTTACTTACGTGTTGACTCGTCATTGAACAACTGATTGCATGCGTCTCTTCTAGGAGGGAGTAGGCAACAGAATGACAGAGTATAGCTGTTAAGACTCTGGACGGCGTTTTGTTCCACGACTATTCCCTTTGGAGTCTTATTCTTTCAAACACATACATATTTAAAAAACAAAGAAAGAAAACCCAACTCATAGGTAAAACGAGATGTAGTGCGACCTGACTCGGGAGATGGAGAACCCTACCCCAACTGAAAAAGGAAACCGAAGGTCTCAATGGCGGTCGCCAGAACAGTCTTTTTATTTTCCACAATCCAAGCTGCTTGGCTCTACCCGTCGACTAAAACTGTTGTTTTAAAAGCAATGCCTAGTGTTTTCAACCCAAAGCAACGGTTTCCTTGTTGGAAGAAAGATGGGGAGGGGGAGAGTTTTTCCTTTTAAAAGCCTTCCTCTGAACTGATTTCTTGGGCTGCAAGCATCCCACTGAATTTGTAATATGGCAGCGGTTCTTTCCCCGTCTTTTAAAGGGTAGGTATTTTCTGGTGTTTTCCCATCAAGTACCTGCCCAATTTCTGTATGGCACACGCCAGGAATCAATAGAAGTTAACAAGTCCTCCAAACATCGCCCCCCCAACCATCTCTTTGTTGAATCGGCTTTACAATCCAGCCAAAAGGAGAGCGCATTAAAAAGCTTTGAAGTCTCCTGGCGCACAAAAGGCTCAGCCGAGTAGACTTAAAACACTCCGGCCTTTCCTTTTCTTTTCTCTCCCCCCACCTCTTTCCAGAACTGGTTTGTCGAGGCACAATTGGAGGGAGTAAAATTTATGAAGAAATTATACAGTGGGTTTGTCACTTAAAATATCGTCACTGTCTCGGGGACAATCCCCCATGCTGAGGATTAATGGACGCTCCGGACCTTTGGTTCACCAGCGCCTTTTCTTTGCCCTTGACAAATTGGATTTTTAGGAATGGGAAGGTCGCCGGGGCCATTGCATTGGCTGCCCCATTCTTAAAAGAGGGAGGGAGGGAAGGAGGGAGAGACTTCGATTACGCGTTACGAAGGGGAGAGAGAAAGAGGGAGGGGGAAGGAGGGGAGGAAGGGGGGCAAGGGAAGCGCTCCATGTGACTCTCTTGCAGGCAACTCGGCAGCTGCTCCGAGGGTCCCACTCTCTCAGCCGCAGCGGGAGCCGCAGTGCCACCCCAACCGGGCGCCCTGGAGCACCAGCGCCTCGCCGCAGGGAGAGCAGCCTCGCGGGGGCGCGATTGAAAAGGCGGCGCGCAGCCTCGGCCGCGTCACTCGGCGGGCGGAGATAACGTCGGGGCGGCTCGACCCTCCTCCTCCTCCTGGCCCCTCCGGTGCCTGCTTCTCTCCCTCTCTCTCGCCGGCTGTCTCCCTGCCCCTCTGTCACTCCAGCAGCCCCCGGAGAGGGACGGTGCGAGCAGAAGCCTTCTTCTCGGTCCTCCCCGTCTCTTTCTTCCTCTCTTCTTGCCGACCCCCGGCGCGTCTCTTCAGCCCCGAGGAGGCAGCGATGCACAGCGGGCGCACTCCGCCGGCCCTCAGCGTCACGGCGGAGAGCAGCATCCCGGCTGGCCTGCGCTTCGGTCCCGTCTCCGGCACCTTCAAACTGGGCAAGTACCTGTCCGATCGCAGGGAGCCGGGACCCAAGAAAAAGGTATTGCTGTCCCGCAGCTTGGCGGAAAGCGTGGGGGGGGAAAGGAGGGGAAGGTGTGAGGAGAGCCCAGGCTCCTAAAGCAAGGTGGGGGCGGTGGGGGGGAGAGGAAAGGCGGAGGGCCGGATCCGGGCGAGGGAATTGAGTAGCCACCAAGCTCTCCTCTCTTTCCTCCTCGCCCTCTAGTCCTGCGCATCCCTCTCCGAGCCACAAAAGGTAGCGAAGTGTTGGGAGGTTCACCCCAAGCTTCTTTGCCCTGCTGATCTCCCTGAAGCCCAGAGGCACCGCCGATGGGTGGCCAGCCGCTCTTAACGCGCGCTTCCGTGTCCTCCTGTCCGAAAGCACAGATATTTAATGACAGGTTTTGCGGGGAGTTCCATGTGTTTGGTCCGGCTGGATTGGGAGGAAAGTTGAAGGTGTGAGCTAGAGAGCGAGAGCGAGCGGCGGGTCAACATTGCCAGTGGTTACTTTTATCGGTTTTCTGTCCGCGGGCGGTTGTGGGACCAAGAATAAGCTAAGTTTGAAAAGGAATGGCTTCTACATGCTGATCTCTACACCGGCTCAAGCTGCGGGGAGAGCAATGATCGCGAAGAATCAAATTAATCAGTCGGTCTTTGCCTTGGGGGTTTGGGATTTGTTGGCTGGCTTGCTTTTTGAAAGGTGAAAGAAGCAAAGTGCGTAGACACCTCTTAGACGGAACTGGAAACCAAGTGCCAGCCTTCTTCAGGCCATAAGCGTTGAGCTAAACCCAATGGTTAGTACCAATGTGCAGAGACACGTTGAATCAGTGGAAAGTTGGTAAGTCGACACTCATGCGATATAGTCCTGTCTTACCCGACGGAAGAACACAACACAAGCCTCGCACGATACCAGGTCGGCCCGCAGGAAAGATTTCCCAAAGAAGGGCGGATGTTTGCTAGGATCTGGAAGTCTTGCCTTCCCTTCCAGGTGGAACTGGTGGTTTCGGAAGGCTAAGCTTTCTTACGCGAGAGAACATTTCACCAAATGCCTGATGGCGACAGATACAAAGACACGCACCCACACCGCCACAAGGGCACAGATACCGACTAGGCAAAGAGCAAGTCCGAAGGCCCAGGAAGCTTAGTAGCCAAGGGCGAGTTTTCCCCTTGCCTGCTGGGAGCCCAGAGGTGCACAAGACTGGAACCGGGTAACTAAAAAAGGGCTGTCTCAGCTTCGTAGAGGATCCTGCTGATGGAGCCGGAAAGGCCCTCGCGTGCCTGAAACGTCAACAATTCTTTTAACATTCTTTCTTGCTTCCATCTTAAAATTACCTTTAAAAAAGTGGATTTCAATCCAGGCGAAATATTGACCAAATGAAACTAGGTCCGGAGATATTTGATGGGTTTATCAAAGAGTGGGAAAGGATTTTTTTTTTTGAGGGGGAAGGGCTGGGGGGCGTCGGTATGTGCAACCTTAAGCGCATCTCCTCCAAGGAACCTAGCATAAGGCGACGTTGACTCTTTCCTCCCTCGCCCCCCAAAAGCACGGAGGTGTGTCATAAGTTCCTCTGTGGTTCTGAATGCCCTGTAATCGTTTCTAAACGCTCTGCCAGGCCCTTCAAATTTATTTCTCATCTGGCTCCGTTGGTCCTCCTGTTAGGCGGCCTTTGTTGCAGGGACTTTTTATTGCCTGCTCGTTGAACTAGGGAGCTGCCCTCTGTTACGACCAAGCAGATTTTAGAGGCAGACTGGCCCACTAAACCGAGCTCCTCCTGTTCCTCTCCTCTCTCTTCCCCCGTTCCTCCTGAGGGACTATATTACTGGTTAATTAATTGCCCCGCAGGAGCCTGGAAACGCCAAATGTAGGAGGAATGTGAATGGGGAATTCTAAACGGATACAGTTTATTATTATAATTATTGTTATTTCAGAAAGTTGCCCCAAGCAGGCTTTCGAGGTAAACACAGACCAGCGACAGTGAAAAGGAAACGAAGTGTATCTTCGTCTTGAATGGGATTGCTTCGAAACGCCTATTTGGAGTTTTGGTCTGATTGACCGTAGGGCTCGTTTTATTTCAAGGGACGCTTGGTACTGCATGTAAAATTTTGTGATCAGTTATTTGGAAGTAAGCCCTGCTGAAGTCAGGGGGGCTTGCTTCCAAGTCAAAATTCATATAATTGGGCTGCCCCTTATTCATGCTAGGAATACACAGATCAATGAAGTCGGGCTGTTAAATTCGAAACCAAACGGATGCACAACTCTGGTTAAGAGCACCAACTTTTGACTTACTGGTTAAAGATGACTGCCGTTTCGATCCTAAAATCAGGAGGAATGTTTAGAAGAAAGGAACTCCACTGAAGCGAATGGAGTGCCTTCCAGCCCGTTCGAATGCCAGATCTGAGTGTCAGCCATCTCAATTGAAAACCCAAACTGGATTTGAGAGAGGCGAACAGTTCAAGTTCCTCCAATAAAAAAGCAGCTGCAACCCTCAGTACGGGGAATTCCACTGAAATAAACGAATGCCACATGGCTGAGTCGGTTTAAGGCTTCAATCCCATCCGCATCTACTTGAGAGTAAGACCCCTGGAAAGTAGTAAGGATTTATCATGGAATAAACAGGCGTAGTCCAATTTCATAGTCTCCATGCCACCATCGTCAAACCGTTTGAACAACTGCTTTGCCTTGGTTCGGTTCCGGGTGGGGATGGTTGTAAATAATTCCCCTCTAAGGGCGCAACGCTTCCCCGCGGGTAAACCACTATACACGCCCTTGGATTTATTTCTGAGTAATCGTGTCTAGTATTTAATCTCTTGTTTTGTAGCTGCAAACTCAGTAGAGATTCCTTCCCCTCCTCTCAGTCCTTTCGCGTGAAAATCTACGTGAAAGAGAAACTAAAGGGATTGTGAGAGGAAAGAAGGAAGGGGGAAAGAAGAAGGAAGGAGATTGTACTTTGATAGGATTTTAAACCCCCACAAGCCCATGGTCGCTCAGCTCAGCACAAAGGAATTCACTCTAGGTAAAGCCGCAGCGTTGAGCTGACCGCCGGTAGAACTGACCCTCTCTGCTGTCCTGTGTTCCAGGTACGGATGGTGCGAGGGGAACTGGTGGACGAGGCAGGAGACTCGGCTGTGGAGTGGATTGGGCTAATCCGGGCCGCCAGACACGCGCAAGAACAGACCTTGGAAGCTATTGCAGACCTACCGGGCGGACAGGTACCTATCGTCTCCTCGCTGAGCTCTAGGGCTTTAGTCGGCGGTGGCATCAGGGGAATGGCATCGAGGGCTTGGGAGGGGCCTCGGGGTTGCTCTGCCGTCTTGGCTTTGCCGACCGGACCTCATCCTTTTCCTCCTAGATTTTCTACCGGGCACTGCGAGATGTCCAGCCGGGAGAGGAACTCACGGTGTGGTATTCCAACTCGCTGGCTCAGTGGTTTGACATGCCTGTCACGGCGACTCCGACGCACGACGAGAAAGGTAGGCACCTGCTGCAGGACCCTGGTCAGCGCCTCGCGGGAGGGGGAGGCCCAGAGCGCTGGAGAGGGTGCGTGTTGCCGCGCAGCAGCGATTTTGTCGCCTTAGAAGCGAGGGGCGCTGTCCTATGGGCGTTATCCATGGAGGGGATTGCCCCTCTTTAGTCGGCCCCACTGACACAAATAGGATTTGCACGCTGATTTTTTTTTTTTAAGGAAGACTAACCTTTTCCCGGCCTTCAGACTGGTGGCTAGTGGTGGCTGGGTGTTGGGAATAAGAGCTTCCCAGGGTGTTAGTCCTATTGGGAAATTCTATGGAAGCTAAAACTGTAAGGATTCAGCCTCCTTTTTAGCAGAGTAGCAGAAAATAGCATGTCTAAATTTGTGTCTGGCTTTTCTGACCTCAAACTGACTGAAGAAACAAAACAAATGCAGGCAGCTTCAGGTTATAAACTTAGAAAATTTTACTAATGGCTTCTATATTTACATATGTATTAGGGAGCCTACATCCTAACTAGCTAACGAATAGTAGTAGCTTCCTTCTCAACTCACCATCTTCTGATGGAGATGGGAAGCCTTGTCCCAGAGGAGGAAGAGGAAGCAAAAAAATGGAGGAGAAGAGAGAGAAGGGGGGGGGTCTCTTTCTTTAATAAGACCCATGACCCAAGCAACTGTCCTGGATCACATGATCTGATCACCTGAACATCAAAGGTATTTATGATCATGCAGTTAAATGACAGAAAGGCGAATGGTGGAGCTTTGGCATGCAAAAGAGAAAGGAAGCCCTATGCTAGCTGTGCCCACTTGCTCTAAGAACAAGATGGGAGGGGAGAGAGAATGCTGGAATTTTTCCAACACTGGGATGTCAGGAAGGTGGTGGCAAGTGAATCTGCTCTGGCTTTTAGTCTAAACTTTAAAAAAGGTATCTAACATGCTCAACCTACCTTGCAGATAAGGTCCAGCACTTTGGGCAGATCTTTTACAGTCTAAACTATATCCCAGAGCAGAGTCAGATGGAAGTTGCCACATCTTGCTGCCCCGGTCTGAGTTTAAAATAAGACAAATAATCCACAGTCTGGTCACAAACTGCTGGAAGATGGAGTACTTATATCTAGGGATAAAAAAAATAAACTTAGAAGTACCTTTTGTTAAAGTCACCTGTATGTCCAGGTGCGGCCTAAAAGTGTGCCCGGTGTGAGAGTCCTTATGTAACTCAGTAAAACTTCAACCTCTTCTCTCCCTTCCCCAGGAAGAAACTAAGTCTGTTCTAAGTACTTTCAAATAAATCCCATGGAACCAAGGAAGCTTTAAACTCGGGTGAGATGTCAGGGGATGGGGTGGCACTTCCTGAACCCCACTCAGGTTTACTTACCGGCAAATAAATCTGGGCAGCCGAATGGTGGCCAGGCTGACCCGAAAGGAAGAGCCACTGCCAGAGGGGGTTTGCTTCAGAGTAAACCGGGTGCGGGACTTTTCATTTTGGGCTGACGTGAGAGAAGATCTCATTCAGGCTGAGTGTCAATACTTGGTGACTGTAAGAGCCCAGGGTCGAATTGGGGTGGGTGGGTGGGGCTGCCTAGGTTTGATCCATCTAGGGACGGCAGTAAAATGGAATGTAGTTGGGAGCCGTAGTTTAAGGAGATGGCTGTAATGGCGAGAGAAAGCGTATGCCCGCCCATTGAGGAGACAGACTCGTTTAATCGCAACAAACAGATTGGTAGTTAGATTCCTCGTCGTTTTTGCTAGACGGAGGGATTTCGGTGCTGCTATAGAAACGTCAGTGAACCCATTCCTCCTGGGCCGGCTATTGCGCTCGCCGGCGCACATTAAGGTAGAGAAAGCGATTAGCGCTGTCTTGAAATCTCGGAGATTCTTGGAGACAAAATAGATGACGCTCCGTTCCTCTTTATTCTTTATCTCCCGCCCTCGTTCTTATGGGTCGACTACCTAATATTTTGAATTTAATTTTGGGTCCTGTCACTTTGTGAAAAGAAAGAATGGTTTTCAGCCCATTACCACTACTGAATACTTTTTAGCTTTCACTTCGTTGTCCAACTGCCCGATCTCCTTCACATCCGTGTCTGTTTGTACTGTATTCTATCTGTCTGTCTGAAAGAAAGAGCGGGAGATTGATGGACCGATAAGCAGACATGATACAGAATTAGATGTCGATATACTTGAAGTTATTACCCTTTTCGGTTCACACTTGCTCTTGAAGTTGGC
Source organism: Ctenosaura bakeri (assembly GCA_948474755.1). Lineage (NCBI taxonomy): Eukaryota > Metazoa > Chordata > Lepidosauria > Squamata > Iguanidae > Ctenosaura > Ctenosaura bakeri. Next base: position 784,862 of record CAOLHI010000121.1, on the reverse strand, counting down.
TAAAATAACTTTAAGACCAGTTGACTTAAGCAGTGAAATTTAAGTTCATAGAGTTAGACAGCCTTTCCGATTTCAGGCTTAGGGGATCCACAAGCCCATACGAACTGCATGATAACAGGACAAAATAAAACCGCCGCATAGTCACGGAAGATAGAGGAACACCTGAGAGGAAAGCTGTGTTCCGAAGGTACTCTTGGCAGTAGAACGGGCTGTGAAACTCGTGAGTGCCATCTACACCGACTCTGGGCTTAGTTTCACTGGACAGAACGGACTTTTCCCCATGTTTAAAAATCTTTGGGTTGTGAGGTAAAAACCAGAGGTGTTAAACCGTCGGGGCTGTCCTAAGATTTTTACCTGGCACTGTGGCCAAGCGTTGTGCAGTGCTCTAGGACTCCAGAGACCAGGGTTCCAATCTCCGCTCCACCATGGAAACCTACTGGGTAACCTTGGGCAAGTCTCACCCTCTCAGCCTCAGAGGGAGGCAAAGGCAACCCTGTCCCCGAACAAATCTCTCCAAGAAGATCACCTTAGGGTCGCCATAGATCGGAAACTGCTTGAAGGCACTTAACTAACGGTCTCTTTTGCACTGCGCAATTTATGATAGCACTTTGATACCAGTTCAGTCGCGATGGCTCCCTCCTATGGAATACTGACCTGCGTAGTTTTGTGAGCTATTTAGAATTCTCAGCCAGAGAAAACACTTCTTGTATTTCACCACACTACAAATTCCTGAATTCTGTAGCATGTCGCCATGATATTTAAAGTGGCATCCAAGTGGTATTCTTGTGTAGTGTGAAAGAGGCTCTGTGACTATGTCTTACTGACTTGGGTAGCACGAAGCTGGTTTTAGTAGAAGACAAAATGGCCTGAACCAAGCCGATTGAGCAGAATCGTGGATCGTCGTAAACAGCGGCTCCAAACATCTTTCTGCTCTCATGGGCCAGGATTGGGCTGCTCAGCTGTGTTAACTCGTATTCAGTCCTGTTACAGGCATGTGTGTACGCCTATAATGTGTATCCGTTAGATACATGTATACAGTCTTTTGCAAATCTGGCCACCTTTGCAGAACACGGAGGGGAAGAACTTGGTCCCACTTCTTTGGAAGCGAGGCCACTGAGTAACCACCTCTGACCAGCGGGCTGAGCAAGGCTCCCTTCGCGGACACGTTGAGAAGTGCAGGACTGTTTAGTTGGGCGGCGGGAGGAGGGGAAGCACACTTGGAGGCAGAGAAGGAAAGATGTGGTATAATAACTGAATAAAATTATGTCCAGTATGGAGAAAGTGGGGACAGAAGAGATTCTTCACACTGAGCGTCGTTAAACTATAGAATATACTTCAAAATAGGATGGCCACCAGCTTCCACAACTTTCCAAAACGACTAGACAAACAGATGAGGGATGAGGCTGTACATGGCTGTTAGCTTCGGTGCCCTCATGCCAACTGCAGATTCAGAGACTAAATACCAGTTGCTATATGGAAGCCAGGAAAATTTTGTTGTTGTTAGGCGCTTTCAAGTGGACTCCACCTTATGGCGACTCTCTCCTAGGGTTTTCTTGAAAAGATTTGATCAGAGCTTGTTTGCCATTGCCTTCTTCTCTGAGAGCCTTTCCGCACTACACCCTTAATAGTGCTATTATTCCACTTTCAGCATCCTGTGGAATTCTGGGGTTTGTAGTTTACTGAGGTCAAGGAGCTCTCTGGCTGAGGATTCTAAATGCCCCTCCCTAAACTGCAAACCCCAGGATTCCATAGTATGACCAAAGTGGAATAACAGCACTATAACAGTGTAGTGCGGAAAGGCCCTGAGAAAGTGTGACTCGCCTCTTCTCCCTGCCCCTCCCGAGTACTTGGAACCCGAGAAAAAGAGCCTTTGTTGATACTGGTGTGATGCAAGCATGGCTAAATATGGCTGGTGCTAGAGAAATGCCAGTGGGACGCAGCGAAGGCGCTTCTAAAAGGAAAGGGAGAGGTTTGTGAGAGCAACTCTTACCTCAGAAGTTCGGACACTTTTCCCACTACAAAAATAAAGTGCTATGATTCCATTTCAACTGTCCGGGCTGCATCCTACGAAATCCTGGGGGATTTAGTTTTGAGAGGAAATAGAGGTTTTCGACTGAAAAGTCGAAATGCCTCTTCCTGGACCGCAAATCCCATGATTCCATCGGATGTTGCGTTGCCCCTTAAACTGGAATCATAAAGCCATAACTGCGTAGTGGGAAAGGGTTATTGGTTTTAGCAGCTCATGCATGCAACTCCAGCCATTTAGACATCACAACCTATCCGATTTAGGCGGCAATCCCAGGGCCACTATCCTGAGAGGAAGCCTCACTGGAATTGCGCGGAAGCGGTCCGTGTGCGTGCGTGTGTGTTTTTGAGAGAGAGAGAGAGAGAAAGGCTTTTCACCGGGATGAGCGCAGGATCCTGATAAGGCAGGCTGAGATGGTGGTGGCTGCTGCTTTGGCCAAATCTGGTGCCACCGCGGGGGTGGGGGGGGAACTTATGGGGCTACTGTACTGGTCAGATGATGCCCAGAAGCGGGGAGTCACTTTTTGTGTTTCTAACGAGGGGGAGGGAGGAAGAAATGTTGTGGTTCTGTTTCTTGCTGTTGCCTCGGGGAGGTCTCGTTGGGGCCAAACTCAGGCCAGCCATTGAGGGCACCAAATGGAGATGGAGCCACTGTGGCATGAGTAACACCACTAGGGCCGTCTAGGGGGGAGTGGCGGTTCCAGAGACAAGTTTTCACCTCTCCCAGGCCGCACCCAAAATGCCAAAGGAAACAGAAATGGTTGGAAATCTCCTTCTGGTTTAGAAAAACAAGTAAACTGTGGCATTAAACCATGAAGGTGAGCCTTGCGGCCTATGATAAAGACAAATGGCCACCTCTAGAGGCTTTCAGGATAGACAATTACCCCTCTTCGGTTAAGCAGAAGGGCAGAGACTGGGAGACTGGAGGGCCACATGGGGCCCCAGGGTTACCCCTTGCTCGCTGCAAGATAGCCGGAAATCAGCACGTGAATCCCAACCAAAAATGTTGTTATGTCTCTTCAATTGAACTTCACTTACTATGGAGAGAGTGTGTGATGCACCCAAGGTCACACCCAGTGGGTTTCCATGGTAGAGCAGAAACTGAACCCTGGTCTGGAGGGTTGCCTCTTCCTGAATTCTTAGCTGGGAACAAATTCTATAAGTGTGATTTGCTTCCCAGTTGATCAGTATTGATTTAGGAAATTTAGATTCAGCCTGCCTTCTACTCCTAAACCCAAGTCCCAGCTAGAGGAGACCCACCAGATGGACGGATGGATGCCTCCTAATGTTCTCTCCATATGTGCTTGCCTGAGAATTGAGGTCCACTGTGGGGCAGGCCTAATCTACATTTTGTTGGAACAGGGAACAGGGCCTTCTCAGCCGTGGCCCCCCAGCTGTGGAACATCTTCCCCTTGGAGGCCCTATTGGCACCAACACTCACCTCCTTTAGGTGCCAGGTGGAAACCTGGCTGTTCATCAAGGCCTTTGGGCCTCATTGGTTGATTCATCTCAAATACTGATGTGCATCGTTTTAATTTCTTTTTAATTTTTAAAATATCTTTTCCCTCGCTATTCCATTTAGTATATTCTTCGTTTTGTATATTTATATATAAAACTTATACATTTTATATAAAATCTAAATTTTATATTGATAAATATATAAATATTTATATATTTTACTGTTTTAAACTGGTTTAACCTTTTTTAAATTAGTTAATCAATTAATACTAATTAAATATATGTTGATCCTTGTATAAATCCTATTGACTTAATTGGTCTACTGTAACTGGACGCAGGAACTGAATTTAGGCCAGAGGTGGAGATATTGCTGAACTGCCATTCCCATAAGTCCCTGTCAGCATAACCAATGGAGAGGAATAGTTGGAGTTGTAGCCCAAGAACATCTGGAGGGCGTCGAATTTTGCTAAACAAAGATTAAGATTGCCTTCCATTAACCTGAAGGTGAGAAGCATTCAGATAAATTACCGATAATTTCCCTCACCCCAGTACATTATTATACAGCCCCTCCAATGATATAGTTTTCTTCTCTTTCTCGTACACAACCCTCGCCTCTGCCCGCCCCGCCCCGCCAACTGCGGTTGGTAAAAGACACTGCATAGCTGCCAGGCAATCTTCCTTGCGCAAAAGTGTTTGCCTCGCTCCATTTAGCCGCAGATTGAGTAAACGAGGCTCTTAGCAGCAGACCGTCGACGGGGAAGGGAGGGCGGGGCCGTTGGGGAGGGGAGAGGGCAGAAGTCAGGGGGATTCTGGATTTCAGGGTCTTCACTGAGTACTCTAAAGGCACCAGATCCCTTCCTGGAAGCTAAACAGGGTTAGTGCTTGGGATGGGAGGCCAACACCGAATCCCCATGGTGTGGGCTATATTTCGGAAGAAGGTACTGACGAAGCCACCTCTGAGTATTCCTTGCCTAAGAAAGCCCTATGAAATTGATGGGGTCGCCCTAAGCCTACAGGAGACTTGAAGGCACGCCTGCGCACACACTTTGCAAACGACCCTTGAACTGGGAAAGGGCAGCCCGGAGCGGCTCGCCCAGGGAAGGAGCATTGGAGCTCGTCTCCAGACAAATCAGAGGGCTAATAGAGCCGTGAGGTTCTGTAGTCGGAAGTTCTCTTTTCCAGACAAATCTCCAAGAAATTTAAAAATATTTTTAGGGGATCTGGGGGCTTTTGGGGCAGGGACTTACGAGGCCCATGGCCACTCTTTGGCCACCCCTACTCTTAGCGACAGCCTGTTGGGTCGCTGCAGCCTTCGAATGCCAGGAACCAGCTACAGGGTCGGATTTACACAGAAGGAAAGCAAGTTGCTCTTTAGACTCTAAGGGCCTTTCCTCACTATGCTGTTATAGTGCTATTATTCCACTTTCATCATCCTGTGGAATTCTAGGGTTTGTAGTTTCCTGAGGCCAAAGAGTTCTCTGGCTGAGAATCCTGAATGCCCCTCCCTAAGCCGCAAACCCCAGGATTGGTAGGAAAATGGAATAATAGCGCTAAAACAGTGTAGTGCAGAGACCTTACATTATGATAACATACACAGCCACACACCACAAAACAATTGCAATAAATACAGACAAAAGCAACAAATATGAACAAACCAACCAAACCCAGGCCTATATTCAATGTAGGAGAGGTATGTGTGTCGTCAAGTTGCCTGTCGACTTTTGGCGACCCCATGAATTTCGTAGGGTTTTCTTAGGCAAGGAGTGCTCAGGCGTGGTTTTGCCCCTGGGTCCTTGCTCTGAAATGTAGCCCACACCAGCAGTTCTTAACCTTTTCTTTACCACGGACTCCCTTAAATACCTTTAGTTGTCACGGACCACTGGAATTTAATTCAAGGCGGTTTCTGGCTGGCTGTTAGCAAGAAATGTCATGCGCTTTCTCACAGCCGCTCCGCGTCATTCACTTGCGTTTTCTCACTGCCTGCAGAAGTAGCGAGTGCCGAGTACATTTTTTTCCCTATCAAACAGCTATTTTCATAACTTTTCGGACGGTTTGAGATATTGTAATGAAAATTTGCACAAATGATGTCTGTCACCAGCAAAAGACTCCTGTTGTTTGAGATCAGTGTATGGCCATCCGTTTGTCTGCCCATCTGTCTGTCTGTCTGTCTGTCTGTCTGTCTTTCTGTTTCTTTCCTTCTTTCTTTCTTTCTTTATATATATATATATTTTTAACAATAAAAGCTCATAACATTTATTGAAGTCTTCGCGGACACCCTGCTAGGACATCTCGAACCCCTAGGGGTCCACGGACCACAGGTTAAGAACCACTGACCTACACTACCTGGCATTCCTTGGCGGTCTCCCATCCAAATATTAACCAAGGCCGAACCTGCTTAGCTTTCGAGATCAGATGAATTTGGTGCCTTTAGAGGTCTTTAGGCCTTACCTGCTGAAGTGATGAACTTTGCTTCACAGGTGGTCCTCACCCTCTTCTAGATTTCAAGAAACGTAGAGCTAGATCACTCTTAAAAAGAGACAGCAAAGGAATTTCAAGTCTGAGGTAGTTGTTTTTAACGGGAAAGAAACTGGTAAAAGGAATTCTGAAATTCTCAGTGTTTTGCCTAGACTGTGTGCGTGTGTGTGTAAGAGTGTGGGATTAATGCTACATTTGACCTTGTTTAGGGTCTTGGCATGTTTTAATCGGCGGAGTAAGAGGATTTCTGAAGGCGCTGAACCCTTTAAAATCCTTGCTGGACAACCGCCGAAGAATGAGAGAACCGGGGCACGCTCCTTCCTTTTCTTCCCCCTTTTCACACTTCTGATCGTTGCCTCCCTCCTGCTGTGGATTACCGCCTGTTCCCTCTCTAAAGGCCACCCAATGCAAGGCAGCCTCATAAGCCAATAAGGGCCATGCGTGACAGGAGGAAAACGCTGAATGGGGGTGGAGGACCCTACAGGGAAACCATTTTGTGTCTAACCGCGAGACGCAGCCTTGTCTCAGCTCACAGCCACGGAATTTGTTGGACTGCATCGCGCACACAACGGTCAGGGATAATGGGAACTGTAGTCCAACAATACTCGGAAAAGTCAATCTAGGGGTTTCCAAAGAAGGGGTGAGCACCCCCAAAACCTATAGTTTTGTTTTGTTTTCTTTCTTTCTTTCTTTGTGATGGAATCCCATTCTAGTTGTTTCTTGAACTGCGTGTCTTTCTCGAAGTCGAAGGAAAAAAATACCAGCTAATATCCTGATATACTGTTGTTAATCCTGACCAGAGTAGACCGAGGCCATTTCCGCACTAGACTGTTATAGTGCTGCTATGAATACAGCGAACAAACCTTAGTAGGGAGTAGATTCGTTACTGCTGAAGGCTTCGTAGTGTGAAAAGGAGGTTACGTGTCCCAAGACAGGATCAATACGCACAAGCAATTGTCGGACAATTTCAAAGAAGCAACTATGTTAGGCTTTTTCAGTATTTTTTTAAAACAGGAGGACAGGGGAAAGGAAAAAGGATTCACGTGATAACTACTAAAACGGATTTATTTTAGACCTCTTTTTCAAGGATTACAGCAAGTGGAATGTAATCCAGGAAACGGATTGTTATTCAGGAAAGTTCATGGTAAAATAAATCCGTCAGTCTTCAGGCTCCTGCCAATCTCTTCCGCATTTCCTTTTAAACTGTTGAACGGTTATCAAGGTACTTCCCCCATTTTCTTGCCTACGAAAGAAACAAAAGCAGGGTTGAAGAACGTTTATATCAGATCACTGAATCGTAGCAAAAGGGAGGGGTTTTCCAGTCCATTCAAACGCTTTTTCAGGTTTAGATGACGCAAAATCTGGGGGAACAGGAGAAAGGGTGAAAAGTTCAGCAATCTGGACAGATGTAGTTGTCTTTGTTTCTGTCGCTTTGCGAGGTGGGCACTGCAGATTCCGTGAAGAAAGAAGGTGTGAAAGTGTCAGTTTACAGCATTTCAGCTTCCAAAAACTTTTAGGCTCTATAGGGATTAGAACAGAGATTTCGTAAACTTTGCAATATCTTCTGCCATCTCTCCTTAGGTACGTCAGCCTCCTCCTTGCAGCAGACTGTGAGGGCTTTCAGGAGAGTTCCTCTCCTCCAGTTTTACTGTTAGTCTCCCTTCAAGTACACCCACTGGAATCAATGGGGCTAAAGGGGAATTATGGCTAATAAGAGCATTTCCATCCTACACTGTTATAGTGCTATTATTCCACTTTCGACATCCTGTGGAATCCTGGGATTTGCAGTTTAGGGAGGGGCATTTAGAATTCTCTGCCAGAGAGCTCTTTGCCTTCAGTAAACTACAAACTCCAGAATTCCACAGGATGTTGAAAGTGGAATAATAACACTATACCAATGTAGTGTGGAAGGCCCTAAGTCCCATTCCCTTCCATGAGTGTACTCGAGGTAAGGCCAGCAATGGGGATTTAAGCCTTTAGAACCGACTTCTGGCTTAGGGGATCTTGACGAAGCTTTTTGTGGGGACATTTCCCCATCTATATTCGGAGAAAAAAAATTCGTCTCGTTCGTGAGACTTTCAGTCTCCTTTGAAGGCAGTGGGATCTGTTCGCGGCGCTCTCTCTGGTTTAATTTCTCGCCTCCCCGAAGCTTCGCGTTTTGCGGTTAATGCCCCCTTTTGATTTCTTTCCTCGCGCGAAAACTGAGTGGAAAATAGAGAAGGAAGAAAATCAGGCAGGAATAACGGGGGAAGCAGGAAGCCGTCCAAAGTGGGATGGGGATGGTGGGGGAGAGAGAACGGAGAGAGGGCGTTTCGGTTTGTTCCGCCTTGGGGAACGCTAAACGTTTTAAGGAGAGAAGCACAAAGGGCATTGTCTTGTGAATGAGCCCCTTACATACGGCCCATACATAGCGGGAATTGTCTCGCTCGGTAATGAGGCGCTCATGATCATTGGATTGGCCTTTGTCGCGTTGAGTCAGAGCCCCGCCATACGCTACCTATTCTGCAAACGTCAACAGATGGGCCGCCGGACTCGGGCGTGAAGGCAGCAGCTGCTCCCTCCCTCTCCCCCTCCCCGTCCCTCTCCCCCTCCCCCTCCCCTCCAAGGGCGACCTGGCTACCTAACACTTGTGGCCCTCGCCAGTGGCAATGCTTTTAGTTCTCCGGAGACAAGGAAAAGGCCTCCGGAGCTGTGTGGTTGTTACTTTCTTCCCAGTTTGCTTCGATTTAGGGCGACCCTTTGAATGAGAGACCTCTTAGAGCCCCCGTTTATCAACTGCCCTGCGGAGATCTTGAACATTCAAGCCAACTCCTTGATTTAGCCCACCTACCTATATAGTGCTCTATCCGTTTTTGCTCCCTTTGCCAAACACTATCGTCTTTTCCAATCCGTCTCATGGTATTTTCAAAGTCTGGCAGGCTCAGTTTAGTCGTCTTGGCTTCTAGAGAGAATTCAAGCTTGTGGTAAGTGTCAGTCCGTTTCCGCCCTACACTGTTATAGTGCTATTATTCCATTTTCAACATCTACGGAACCCGCAGCTTTGCGGTATAGAGAGGGGCATTTAGAATCCTCAGCCAGAGAGCTCTTTGGCCTCAGTAAACTACAAACCCCAGAATTCCACAGGATGTTGAAAGCGGAATAATAGCACTATAACAATGTAGGGCAGAAGTGGTGTAAGACCTCTCTTTAGCAGTCCATAATATCCGTAAAACCCACTTCCTCCATCACATTTGAGGCGAGCTGATTCATTTTCAGTCAGTTTTCTTCACAGCCGTACACAGAAATCGGCACGGATGGCATGGATCATCTTGATTATGGTATTTAATGATATCTTTACCCTTGAGAATCTTGATTAGTCTAGATTTATCTAGTTTAGGGCAAAGCTTGGAGAAACTACTTTGGTGGGACGAAACTCCAATATTCATGGCTAGGGAATCCTGGAAGCTGGAATTCAACAAAAGTAATTTGGCTAAAGCTCTGTCTTAGGATTCGTACATAACGACCGTTTACGAATCTGTAACTTTGCCTGTCTCGTTTCTGTGTTCAGGAACTGACGTTAGGTTTACGTTCATCAGTTGTACATTCGAAAGGGCACTTATTTAAGGAAGGGATGAGGACCGATCCATGCCACTAGGCCCTTATCCTGGCTCTAAAGGAGGCCGCATAAGGCAGGCGCCCTTAAGACGGCAGCTCTAAGTGGATTTACTTGGGTCATTTCCACACTACATTGTTATAGTGTTATTTTTCCACTTTCAACATCCTGTCAACATCCCTTTGAGGGACTCTGCCTAAACTGCAAACCCCAGGATTCCATAGGATCTTGGAAGTGGAATAATAGCACTGTAACAGTCTAGTGAGGAAATGGCCTAGGAAGTAAGTTGAGAAGAATTTAGTGAGACTTGCTTCTGAATAAATACAGGGAGAGAACCTACACAGTCTCAGCACAAAGTTAACTGCTGGCGGAGTTGCGCTAGGCTGGCATTATGCAGTTCCTCTACTGAAATACGATAATTCGGTACACGAATTGTATTGAATAATATCTTAGTGCAACCTATGACAAATGGCGGATGTGGCCATGCAAAATACGTGGAGACCCAAGGTGCAATGGGCATTGGCCCACTACTGTAGGCGCATTGCGCATACCCAACGGTTTGGCATGCGGGACCCTGCTCCCATCACCGTCAGCTGGATACTCCCGTGCTACATTATCCAAAACTGCCACTTTGCTTGGATATCGCAATGTACACTTGCGCATGTCACCAACCTTTTTCTGGCTACAGTGTAATTAACTGCCAGCTATGGCTTGAATCTACTCCCAGCTAGGGGGTGTTCATACTGATGCCTTTAAAGCAAGTGCTGGATGGCTAAATCAACGTGTATCCAAATCCCTTATGCCAAAATAATCACTTAAAGCCTACTGTTAGTGTGTATTAAGGTAGCCCCATAAATTAATGGCTTTTACGTAAGTGTTAGCTCACCGTTCAACGATTTTATGCGTCTGCCCTTTATGGGTCTAGCAACAGGATCCAAATCTATGGGTGCCAATCTAAGTAAGACGGTGTAGTGGTTTGAGTGTTGCATGAAGACTCTGGGAGAACAGGGTTGGAATTCCCTGTCGGTCGTGAAAAGTAACTGAGAGACTTTGGGCAAGTCACATTTTCTCAGTCTCAGAGGAAGGCAGTAGCAAACCCCGTTTGAACAAGTCTTGCCAAGAAAACCCTCATGATAGGTCACCCTTAGGGGTGTCATAAGTCGGAAATGACTTCAAAGCACACAATAATTGTATAAATATAGCCACACTCTTTTATTAAAAGCAATGTCTAGGAACTTTTTATAGGGCATAAACTGTTCTTGGCTAGAATCTGATAGTCAAAATGTTAGCCTAAATGGACAAGCCTATACGCACGTGTGTGTGTGTGTGTAGGAAGGAATGAGGAGCAGAGAACGGAGATGAATAAAGTCGGTGAAATGGGATGCAGAAAAGAGCAGTCAGTGAGAATGAATTAAAAGCCCCCCTCCCGCAAGTTATCCGACCATTAACAAATCGGTGCTGATGACAACCCAAACACTCTGGCGTCGCTTACGCTAATATTGTGCCATTAACCCAGCCTGTGCCATTAATCATGTTGAAGTCACCACCTTAACGCGCCGCGAGAGGGAAATCGGAGACGAGTGATCGAAGGTGGGGGCAGGGGGTGGAGGGGGAAGAATCCACATTAGGGTAAACCAGCTTGGCTTTCCTTCGATAGCGACAAGAGGACGAGGACCGGGACCCCCTGGAGTTCAAATCACAGCCCAGTTAACCGAGTGCTTTTCAAGGCAAATGAAGGGGATTGTATTCCAGCAGCTTCTGTGCTCCCAAACTGGATTCTTCCAAAGTCGGTTTTGCCGATGGAGCAGTAAATGAAATCTTCAGATCCTTTGCCGCTGCAACGGCTAACCAGAGAACCTGGCAGATTGCTTTGTAGCAGGCGATGGCTACGCTTTGGCCTCTGCCTTCGTTTTCACGCACACCCAGGAATTTTTTTTTTTTGTTGTTGTTCTTTCTACTCCTTTCTCACTGTCATACCCGCGCTGCGACTCTGTGGCTCCCTGTAAACTGAAAGGGGAGAGGAGTTCCAACAGAGTATTTGGTAGGTGTTGGCCTGATTTGGGATCCCTGAGGCTGCGGAAGGCAAAGATGTCCTCCCCATAATCACATTCAATTCCCGAAACGTTTCACCTAGTCTTAGTGGTTGATTAAAAAACCCATTGGGCCATAGATTAAGACATCATTGCTCAGCCTTGCGCTGTTCTTGTGGATATATTAAGCACGTCCTTGTGTAGTGCGTTGATAATGACAGCTAGTACAGCTAGCTCTGTTGGGTTTAAGTCTTGCTATAGCAGTAAAAGATATTAAAATATGCCTTGCTTTTCATGCCATCCTCAAACACACAATCTTCTTTATGTTTGCATGTTTGTATTTATTCTTCCTATAAGCATAAGGGACAACCAGTGACCCTCCAAATATGGTTGGGTGGTAGCTCCCATCCTTTCTATTCATTGGACATGTAAAGTGGGGATGATGGGAACTGGAGTCCAGGGACAGATGATGGTCCCCATATTCAACATTCATGGAGTCTGTAACCAGTAGCAGATTCCTAGAGTTTCATACAGAAATCTTTCACCCCTCCCGCCCATACCAGGTGTTGAACTTGGCACTTTCTCTTTGCCAACCAGCTAGGGATCCTTTTCAGCAAAGGGTCCTTACTCAATTACAGTGTAGGCTAGGCTGAACGACCAGGCAACAGATACCCAGGGGATACGATTTCAGATTTCCATTCCTAGGTGTCCTTTGTACTGCAGCCACACAGTAATCTGGTCTATACAGTACTGATATTAAGAAGAATCGAGCTAGACTAGACCAAAGGCTGGTCTTGGCCATCAATCTGTTTTCACAAAGGCCAACCAGGTATATAAAAGGTTCAGAAGCCGGTCATGAGAGCAACTGACCCTTCTGCCTGTATTCCCCAGCTGTTTAGCAACATCAGCATTACACAATCCACCCTACACCGTTATAGCACTATGATTCCATAGAAACACAATACAAATCCTGAGCTTTGTAGTTTAGTCAGAGGCACTGAAGAGAATTCTAAGTACTCTTCCATCAACTTCAAATCCCAGGGTTCCAGAGCATACTGCTCTGTCACTTAAAGTGGAATTGTAATTGGGCACTAAAACTGTGTAGTGTGAAAGGTCTCATATTGATGAGATTGAGAAGAAGCGTAGCCTAGTGGTTTGAGCGTTGGACTACGACCTTGGAGACCAGGGTTCGACTCCCCGCTCGGCCATGAAAGCCCACTGGGTGACCTTGGGCACGAGGCACACTCCCAGAAGCCCCCTGAGAGGTTTCCTTAGGGTCACCATAAGTCTGAAACGACTTGAAGGCACACAGCAGCAATAACTGGTTGTATTATGCGGCCATAAAGCTTTATAGCCACTGACAGCCTTATCCTCATCCTCCATGAATTTGTCCAATCCTCTTTTGAAGCTGTTCAAGTTGGTGGCCATCACTACATCTTATTTCACATGGGTGTGAAAAAAGTATTTCCTTTTAATTTACCTTGAAACCCCGTCATTCAGCTTTGATAGAGGAGGTTCCATTCTAGTCATATCATGTCTTCCTCTACTCACCCTTGTCTCTAAGCTAAATATCCCCAAACCTGCTAATTTCTCTTCGCAGAGGAATTGTTCTGGCTTCTCGATCATTTCGTTTGCTTTTCTGAGATGCAGTGACTGGAATGACATACAATATTCCAGTTGTGTCACAACATAGATGTATACATAGGCAAGATGACATTGGCAATATCAGTTTTGATTCCTTCTCTGTTATGGCTGATGTGGAATTTGTCCCCATTTTTTTTTAAAACAGCAGCTGGGTATTGGGAAGTTTTCTCAAAGCCCCCCCCCAAACATAACCGAAAGATCTCTTTCTTAAGTCCGTTTCCACCTGCTTAGATCACAACAGGGTTTACGGGAATCTGAGATTTCTGCCCAGATGTGCATCTCTTTCCACTTGCGTACACCTTTTGTTATTTTAATGCTCACCTCTTCCCCCCAGTCTGGAAAAACCCGTCTGGAAGTCTTCAAATTCCCTTTCGTTCACTCCTCTAAATAATTTGGAATCTTTAGCAGATTTGGTCACCTCACTGTCTGATCCTGAAAGTTAAATAGGGTCAGCTCTCTGGTCTCAACATTGATCCTTAAAGGCCCTTCTCTGTTCACACTTCTCCACTGCACCTCTCCGTGGAATATCCCTCCATCCCTAGCCCCTGCTCTCTCTTCATTAAGCTGCTAACAGACCCATAATGTGATTCCTGAACGGCATTACAGAACCAACCTTTCTGTTCCAACGCTGGCAACGTTTCACTACAGATTACCATCTTCTCAGAGGGACGGCAGTCACCTTGCGGGCTTGGCTGGCTGCAGTGCACTGGGAGAGACCCCAACAGATACATTAGTGATGGGCGCTCTGAAATTGTGACATCTACAGTCTGGGTTAATCTGTGCATATGTCGGCAGAGAGGCAGGGACCTGATAGATGCGTGAATGCAGCCCCCCCCCGCTATCTCTGCCTCTTCTAACAACACACGGATGCAGAGTAAAGCAGAAACGCAGCTTAATTTACGATAGCCCCCATTCCGTACGGTGGATTTCCCCATCTCTATTCCTGATTTTGGCTGAAATGAGTGATCTCTGCACTGGCAGCTGACAGCAGAGAGCTGGGAAGCGGAATTAGCTCGCACTACTTCACTTCAAACCCAGGGGTGTCCTCTTGTGTCTGCCCAACTTGCTGCCGTTAAATAAATATAAATTATATAGCCTTCAGACTCCTAATTGTGGAGCGTTAACGATTGCATTGCGCTGTTTCTCTGTGCGTCTATGCTTTCTACTGTCCACTTATAGCGACCCCACGGATTTCATAGGATTTACTTGGCTAAGGAATTATCGGGGGTGGTTTTACCAGTTCCTTCCTCCGAAATACAGCCTACATTGTAAGCCCTACAAAACCCGGTATTTATTGGTAGTTTGCCATCCAAGTACAAACTAGGGCTGACCCTGTTTAGCGTTCATGATCAGACAAGATCCGGTGCCTGAAGGGTGTTTAGGCCTTAATTGGTGAAGTGATGAAGTTGGTACTTTAGCAATAGGCGATCCTCACCCTCGGCCTACACTTCAAGGAGTTTGATTTTTCTCCCAAGATTTCTCACCTTCAGATTTTAAGATCAAAATCTTTCCAAGCGTTTGGTTAAGGCCAAAATCCTATTGATTCGTCTTGATTAGAGCAGACCCATTGAACCGTTTCTTGAATGGAAAGCATGGGTAGATCCCATGGATTCAACGAGTCTGCTCTATTTGGGACTAGCATAATAGGATTCGGACCTCAAATTTCACAGGCCCAGGTGAGTTACAAAGCGCTGCGAAAATATCCTTGCCCCCATCCAAGGAAATGGCTGGCGATGATGTTTGGAGGCCTGTGTGTTTTGAGACAACTCTTGTAATGGGCGGCTGCCTTCTGCTTCTTCTGCTCTCTTTCACGCAGGCGAGGAGCGCTACATCTGCTGGTATTGCTGGCGGACCTTCAAGTACCCCAACAGCCTCAAGGCCCACGTCCACTTCCACTGCGTCCTCAACAATGGCCGGGGTTTCTTGAGCCCTCCGGAGCCCGCCAGGCCCGCCGAGTTGTTCAGCCTCGCCGCCCTGAAGCCCGGAGCCGCGCCGGCGCCCTTGAGGCCCCCCTGCCCCGGCGGAGGCGGCGGCGGCGGGGCCCGGCAGGAGAGCATCAAGCGGGAAGCCTCCGGCTCGCCGCCCTTAGCCAAAGGGGGCGGCGGGGGGCGCAGCAAGGCGGCCAAGGAGGAGCAGGAGCGAGCCCTGGACATGAGCCTCAGCTCCGGGCGGGGACCCGGGCAGTTCCTGGGCCTGCTGGGCAGCGCCTCCGCCGCGGGCAGCAACGGCTTGTCTTTCTACTCCGGTGGGGTGAGGTCGGCCTTCAAGCCCGCCGGCCTGGCCAAAGCCCCCCAGGCGGACCCGTCTTTCCGAGAAGAGGGCAAAGGGGGCGGCGGCGTCGGCGGCTTCAGCAAACTCTTGGGCAGCCTCAAGCCCGGCCGTTCCGGCAGCGAAGCCCCGCTGGGAGTGGCCGGGAGCCCCCACAGCCCCCATCACCACCACCACCACCACCACGCGCCCCCGCCTCCCCACCCCCACCCCCACCCCAAATGCCACGCGGCCCCCGCCGGGCCCCCGCCGCCCTCGCCCGCCGCAGCCGCCGCGGCAGCTGCAGCCGCGGCAGCCGCGGGCCTGGCCTACTCGGGGGGCGTCCGCGGCTTCCCGCTCCTCTCGCACTTCGAGGAGACCTCGGCCTTCAAGCACGTGGAGCGGGGCCTCCACGCCAGGCTCTCGCCTCCCGCCGGCCGCTACCCTCCTCTTCCCGGGGGCGGCGGGGGAGGCGGCGGCGGCGGCGGCGGGGCTGGACTCCACTTGGAGCGCTTTGCCGCCGCCGCTATGCCGCCCTTCGAAGCCGGCGGCCTGAAGCCCTACTCCGCTGCCGCCGCCGCCGCCGCCGCCTCCGGAGAATGTAGCCTCCCGCCTTTCATGCCCTTCACCGTCTACAACGGCGAACTGCTCTACGGCGCCCCCTACTACCCGCTCAAACTGCACTTCGGCAACCTCCTCAAGTACCCGGACTCGGTCTCCTATTTCAACGGGGCGGCGGCGGCGGCAGCGGCTGCGGCGGCCGCTGCGGCGGCGGCGGCGGGGCTCAACCCGGCCGAGCTGGGCTCCCTGGCCAGCATCGACCGGGAGATCGCCATGCACACGCAGCAGCTGTCCGAGATCGCGGCGGCCGAGAAGAGCCGGAGCCGCCTGGAGGGCTTGCAGCCGGCGCCGTCGGGTCCGGCGGGCGGCAAGCCCAAGACGGGCCACTTGTGCCTGTACTGCGGGAAGCTCTACTCGCGCAAGTACGGCCTCAAGATCCACATGCGGACTCACACGGGTTACAAGCCCCTCAAGTGCAAGGTCTGCCTCCGGCCCTTCGGCGACCCCAGCAACCTCAACAAGCACATCCGCCTCCACGCCGAGGGCAACACCCCCTACCGCTGCGAGTTCTGCGGGAAGGTGCTGGTCCGGCGCCGGGACCTGGAGAGGCACGTCAAGTCCCGGCACCCCGGCCAGAGCCTGCCTAAAGGCGGGGGCGGCGGGGGCGGCGGGGGCAGCAGCGGGGGCGAGGACAGGGCCAGCAGCGTCGATCCTCCAGGCGGCGGCGGCGCTTACGGGCGCCAAGCGCAGCAGCTGCAGCCGTCGGAGCTCCTGGCGGAGCCCAAGACTGACAACGAGAGCGACGTGGACGTCTGCTTCACGGACGATCAAAGCGACCAGGACACGGGCGGCAGCAGTAGCGGAGGCGGCAGCTGCCGGGCCAAGGAGCAGCAATGAGAGGAAACCCAAGCCCAGGAGGGAAGCGGGAGGGAGGGTTTGGGGGCTGGCGGAACCGGGGTCGACTTCTTTCAAAGGGACTTTTTGCTTAAATCGCACTTGCCAGTATGCAGGTTGAAGTTTTAAATCATCTCATATTTATAATTATTCTCCTGCCTCCACCGCTGCTCCCTCTGTGGCTGCAAACCGATATACGTACACACTTGGGTTTAACAGTGCGCCTGGGTTCTCCACGTTTGCTCGAAAGTGAGCCCCTCCTGGTTTCAGTGGCACCAGCCTCCGGACCCTTCGTGCCGCTTTGACTGCTATGGTAATATCTCGCGGCGTCCTAGGATTTGCCGTTTGGTGAGGTATCTAGAATTCTCTGCCAGAGGGGTCCAAACAAATCCCAGGATCCTATAGATCCCAGGACTTCATGGACTGGAGCCATGGCAGTTAAAGTGGTGCCAAAGTACTATATTGCGCAGTGTGGAGGAGAGATTAAATCAGAGCACAGATCTGAGCACAGTAGGACTTCACCTTCCAAGTACTGCTGCGTAGAACAGGCCTCTGTCCGGCTCCTTCCGGAAGAGAAAGGGATGCATTTTAGGACACTTGGTAAATTTTCTGCCTAAGAAAACTGCTAGGGCAGTCTTTCCCAATCTAGAACCCTTCTGGTATATCGCCTACAATTCCCATCATCTTAATGAGAGGTGTTGGGAGTTGTAGTCCACCACGTTTGGGAAGCGACAGATTAAGGGAAGGGCTGCATTAGGGGATTATGGAGATTTCCCCCCCCCTCTTTGAAAGCTCTTGGTGACTTCGATTTTGAATTCCTCCCAAGCCACGAATTCGGTGCCATCCTAAGTAAGAAGTAAGTTTTGCTGATTTTTAGCGGAATTTCCTTCCATGTCAGCTTCCTTAGGCTTAGCGGCTTTGGCTCATATGCGTGCTCCAATGCGGCACATAAATAAAATAAATAAATAGGCTGAAAACACTACAGACGAGTTTTACCACCTCAGCTCTTGCCCGACTCGAGGATGACGGCAACCGTCAGCCCAGTCTACACGCGTCAAATTAAGGCCAATAGCTTGAACTGAATTCGGCGAGCCATCCAGGGCCTTTCCTTGAGAACGGTTTCCACAAAATGTTATAGGGTTGTTTGAGGCATCTCTGCTTGGCTTTAGTTCCTAAACGCGGCCCCACAGAATTGTTCCACGTGTTTAAATCAGGGGTGGGGCTTGTCACTCAGATGCTGCTATCTTCCTAACAGCAAACAAGGGGTTGTGGTTATTTGCTAACAGCAAATAAGGTTTGCATTCAGACACATCTGGAGAAACACACGTTTCCCGCTCCCTGGTTAAAAAGCATCCGATGTGCTCCTGAGTAAGATGGGAGCTTGGCTGGGAACTAACTTGGTTTGAAATTGGTGGGCTTCTAAATGAGAGGTAAGGAACAGGTGGGCGCCACATTGCAGTACCACAAGCTCCATGGGTCCCAGTCAGCATGACCAGTGGTGGAGAATCATAGATGCTGCAATCCAACAATATCTGCAGGATCACTAGTTCCCCAAGTGTGTGAAAATCATAGTCCCAGGCCGGTTGTTGGACTGCAACTCCCAGCCGCACCGGGCAGCCTAGCCATTGGTAAGGGATAATGTGAGTGGCAGTCCAACAATAGCTGGAAGGCCATACTTTCCTCATCTTTGTTTTGAATCAGAAGTGGAAATCATAGCTCTTCCTGCTCTCTTGAGGATGCTGGACTACACTTTCCACCAGCCCCGGCCAGTGGCAAGGGATCATAGGAACTGCAGTCCAATATTTGGACAGATTTCCACACCGTTCTAAAGAAGCACGTTGAAGAGGGGGTGAAATGCCTGGACTTCTTTCTAGCCCAATGAGTCTTCAGTCTCCAGGGGCTTTTAGTGGTCTCAGGTCGGCTGCAGGACGGGCCAAGGTGTTGCGGGGCACAAATCTGCTTCCCACTCCCTTTCTTGTTAAAAATCCCAGAGGCATCGGCGATCTTTCAGCGTGCCCTCCGTTTTTCCGTTGACTTTTTGCGCGAAGGAAGTAGTGCCTTTTTCATTTTCGGAGGGGTGAGGAGGAGACGGGAGAAGGGAAGCATTTTTTTAAAAAAAAGCTAAGTATTTTTTTAAAAATAGGGCAACTCCAAGGTGAGGGGTTTAATTCCCATTTTGCAGCCATATGGTGGAAGAGCTATAGTTCTGCTTGAGTTCTCGCTCTGGTCTTAAAAGTCAAAGGCATCGCAAACCACAATTCTCCTCTCAATCTCAAACCAGTTTATTTAACATTATTTAGAAGAAAGTCCTATTGAGTTCTCTTGGATTAACTTCCTAGGAAGTGTAGGAACTTTAGGTGGAAACCACAGCTGTAGATTTCGAGAGAACAGGTCGTTTCAGGAAAGGCTGTTGATGCTATCTATCTACAGCGGCTTTAGTTAAATCCAACGGAAATTACTGGGACTTACTTCGGAATAAACCCGTTTACGATTGCACACCACCAAAAGGGGTATTAGGTTCCCAATGGAAAAACGGACACCCTATTTGCAACTTATTTATGACAGAATACTATTTCAGTAACATTTGTAAAATAAAAACCGAAAGCATGAATCCATAAAAGCACGCTCTATATCATTTTCAAGAAAATCATTTTTGAGATTTGGTAGATGACTTATGTGGTATATGTTTGTTTTATAACGAATTATGTACAACGAACACAGTATTTTGGTCTTCGTTTCCGTTTGTCATGATAATTTTTTAAAAAAAATAAAGTTACTGACAAACTACTGTTTGTCTAGTTCATTTCAATTATGTTTTATTGGTGAAAATGAACTGTGGAATTGTCCAACACAGTAAAATAAACCCTGTTAGATATAAGCATTTGGTTCAAATTGATTTGCACGTCTCTCACGACTAGTCATTTCCTACTGAATTTCACTCAGCATTATGGGACTTACTTGCTATGTTTTTTCAGAAATACAGTAAATCCTAGAAAGCAGCAGAATTTGTATGTTTTACACCTCCGACTTTCCTGTTTATTTATTTGTATAGAACATCGATCGAAAAGGAGAGTACACTCAGTCTCATTGATTTATTAGGGTTTAACTAGCTAGCCTAAAGCTGCAATGGTATCATTTACATGGAAGTAATCCCTGACGCACTTAGTGGATTTTACATTTGAGCAGACATATATATATATATAGGATTGCACTTTAACTGTGCAGGATTACAGCCAAAGGTGATTGATGCTCATATATATATATATATATATATACATACATACATACATACACACCTGCCGTCAAGTCACTTGTTGGGTTATGGCGACCCCCATGAATTTCATAGGACTTTCTTAGACAAGGAATATACTCAGGGATGGCTTTACCAGTTCGTTCGTTGCTTCTCTCCTTCCTCTTACATACAGTCACGAGGCTGAAGTTGGCGCTTTATTATTGAAAGTGGAATCATAGCGCTATAACAGTCTCGTGAGGAAATGGTCTAGAATTCAGCAGATTCGCCGAGGTACTGGCATGGAAGCCATCACGAATACCCGAGTGTGCATGTGTGAGGGTAGCCCTATTTCTTTGTTACAGCAAAACTCAAAGAGTTTTGGGGCGCCTTCAAGATTAAGCGAACCCTTTCCCCCCTTCTTTTGGGCATAAGTTTTCTAGCCTCTGAGGAAGTGAGGTGGTGTCCACTGAAGCTCATGCCAAACCAAACAGATTGATCTACAAGGGGAAATAACAAGTCGTTCTTGGGTGGCGGGGTGGCTTCGGACGAGGTTGCAACGGAGGTATTTTCACGGGCTCCTGTATGGCGGGTGAAATGCAGAAAAACTCGCACTTTTATGTGAGGCTGAAGCTGGTTCCTCATTCTCGTTTCGCAGTTCCTTCTCTGAGACCCCATTCTCGTGTTTCTTCCTCCTTCTTTCTAGGTAAGATCGGATCCTTGGGATCGCAACTGTCAATGAAGATCTTGGTTTTCCTCCCTAAAAATACCAACAGCCTGTCTAAACTGTTATAAAAAAAGTCACTTTAAAAATAACCCTGTTTGCCTTTTCACATTACACAATGATTTCACTTTAACAGCCGCGGCTCTGTCTTATGGAAACTTGGGATCTGCAGTTGAGAGCGAGGCAGTTGGAAATTGTCAGCCAGAGAGCTCTAGTGCCTCACCAAATGGCAAACCCCAGGGTCCCGCAGGATGGAACCACAGCACAGCGTGAAATCAAAGCACTATAATTGTGCAGTCTAAAAGGGCTCTTCAAAAAACAACAGGGTGTGAATTCCTCTCCTAGACTGTTGCGCTTCTAGTAGGTGCCAATAATAGGATATGGACAGCGATCCTCAGGAGAGGGAGGTGGAGTGGGAGGGAGCGAAGCGACCCACGATCTTGATAGCGTCTCAGGAGAAGAATACTGGTTCATTGCTTTTCTGGGGCCTAAAGAGTTGTCGCTAGGGTCGCCACCAAATCTCGTCCTCGTCGTCGGGAAGGTCCTGGAAGGGTTGACAGACCAAGACAGCTCCTTCTCCAACGCCAAAAGGTTGCTGATCGTACTCTGGACCCTGAATCAGCCAAGCCTTAATGTGTTTACTCAGAAAATGGGCCACACAACACAACACTTCCGACGGAACTTACCCTCTTGCTCGATCGCTTTGACCTCCACAACACCGATCCTTTCTCTTTTGTGAGCATATTTGGCGGGGGGATCCTTCCTTCAGAAACAAGGACTCTCCTTCCCTAAGCACCCAAGCAGAAAAAGCAATAATGCTTATTACGTCTATATTGGATCTCAGACTGAGAAGGAGGAGACTGGCAACCGACTTTTTTGTTTTGTTTTGCTTTTGTGGAAGAGCGGTCTAATAGGGTCCCATGTAAGATCACCATGGAGCAAACCATACAAAGCTGCATCCAGGAATCTCAAGCCCTCTTGTCCTATATTTATGGCAGTTCTCCACATCACCCTACAAGGATTATCGTCCTTGAACACCGCACAGCTATCGCTCTGTGATTCTGCGTCAGTTGCAATGACTCCATCGTGGAATCCTGAGATTTGTGGTTTGGTGAGGGGCTCTTCGTCTGGGAACTCTAGTTGCCCCTTCCCAAACTGCTGAACCCAGGATTCCACAATCCTGGGTATGTTGCCACAACAGTTAACGTGGAATTCTAGCAGGATAATTGTGAAGTGTGAAAGAGCACTACGCCTGTGTTCTGTCCAAGTAAGGGAATGCGTGTATATCCTGACTACGAAAACCTTCGCACATTTACCTTGGACTTTCTTTTGACTTCAGTCTCGTCCACCTATGTCGACAGCCTGTTCTTACTTTTGGAGTTCAGTGGCTGATCCCAAACATCTTTAGATAGGCTGGAAGCACGACCCCTAATTTGGGCGTCACACTTCCAACCAATAGTACTAAATAGCAGCTGATTTGTCTCTTTGAAGGAAAAAAGAAAAGGGACCCTAGTCCCGCCTGGATATTTTTTTAAACAATCCACAGATTAGAGTGTGCAGAGTTGTAGTTTAAACATACTTCAGCCTTAGTAGATCTCAACAAAGTTGTGGATTCCTCTAGAACTGGTCCTTGGTGGCTTCTAAGTCAATGAGACGGTGAATCAACCCTGGGTTTTCGTGTGAACTTGAAAGGAGAAATCTAGGGCACTGAATCCTTTCCTTCAAACAAAATCCAAGATCCACAAGCAACAACTCCTTGAGAAATTCAATGTTGTGTACCTAAGAAAGGAGTTGTTGGTTTTGCCCAGGAGCAAGACAGCTGGATCTTAAGGGAAGTTATTTTTCTGTTGCTAATGGAGTCTTGTATTGCCCCTTTCCCCAGTCCTCACATGGGCAAGACCGCGAAGAGGCCTCTCCTTTCCCTCCATACCATCGTGACTGACAACAAAGTAACATCTGAGACAGAATCTAGGCCTGTGACTCTAATATAGTCACATTTCTTCTTCTCTTTAACTGTTAATGCTTGACGAATAATCCAGTTAATGCTTTGCTTGATGAATAACCCAGCCAAGTTTCTTCAATAAAGGTGTGGTTGCTTGTGGACTTTGGATTTTGTTGTATTTTGCTGCAGGGTCGAAACGTCTACCCCTGAATAGGTATTCGCCAAACAGGTTCAGCACCTTGGATAGATCCTTAGAGTGCATTTTCTGTCCTGAGGCGTGGAAATTTGGCCCTTCAGCCCGGAAACCCTACACCTGTCTATTCAGAAAGAAGCTCCATTGAGTTCATTGGGGCTTTCTCCCAGGTAAGTGAGTAAAGGATTGCATAAGGAGGTCATTTCTGAAACTACAGTGGTCATACCAAAGATTACTTAACGAAATCTGTGGAAATCCTTTATTATTGTCATCATAACCAACAAATTTGCCTGAAAGTGGTTGTAAGTAAATTAAATTTGGATAAATACTGTATTAGGGTAGGATCAGACCTTCTTACATCCACCGACAATAACGCCACGAGGGAGCTTACTGCCCAGACAATCGCCAACAGGTCAAGTTGGAATAGAATTTAAACCGTAGAATTTAAACTAACACTTTTGAAATTGCTCCCCTTGGATTTTGTTCCAAGGCCGCAGTGCTAAGCAGGTTTTCTTGGAAGGAACTTTCATCGAGATCAATTTGAACCAATAGGACTTAGGGACGAGTAAAAAGAAATAGGCTGAGAATGGGTTTGGGATCGGGAATTAGTTTCTACCCAGAGGAATCCTGTCTGGACCTGTGCTTTCACACACTTCCGCATTCTGCTACAAAGTGTTACTAATTTTTTCTTAGGAAACGACTTTTGCCCTCAGCCTTTGAGTCACCTTTTATAACAGTAGCACTCACCCGGATGCTTAGGGCATGTATTGGTCTTTCTTAATGCCTTTTGAGATTTTGGTAACTGATAACACACAATTGTATCATTTTTATACCATTTTGATTGTCATGAGTCCATCTCAAAGAATCCTGGGGACTGCAGTTTGGAGAGATACTGAGAATTCTCTGCCAGTCTTCTCCCCTGAACTACAGTTTCCAAGGCACCCTGCTAATAGTGGGATTAAGCTCAAATCAGCTTAATTTTGCAGTGTAGACAGTCACTCTAGCAACAGGGTCCCTAAAACTCTGGGTAAAGAGGGATCTTCCAGATGTTGCAACTTCCATCAGCCCTACCCAGCACAGTCAGGGGAAAGGATTAAGTTGTAGCCTAAAAATGTCTGAATGCCACAGTTGCTTACTCTGCTATTCCATCCCCGTCTTAAGAACCACAAGAGCCCAGAGATTCTGTCAGTTGCCACCCAAGTTTTGAGAGGTGCCCACCCACAGAAAGGGAAATCTGTTGTGTGTGTGTGTGTGTGTGTACATACATACATGCATACATACATTAATGTTCTGGTGCTGCTACTGTGATGATTTGCACGGTGGGTCGTGGTCCCCTTTTAGGCCCTGCCTGTGCTTACCCTGTTTATCCTTACCCAAGGTCAGGCACTCTCACCCTCGCGCAACAAGAAGCCCATGTTCGTGCCAGGTATTTCCCCCAGATTCGTGCATTCATGCTAAGAAACAATTCACGCGCTAATGTGATTTCAATTCCTTCTCCTTTCCCTTCTTCTTCTTCTTTTAGAAGGCAACAAACCAGAATAAACCAATCGAAATCATTTTAGTAGCCTTGAACTGGAACTACCAAGGGTGAGCCTACACGTGGCCTTCAATTCGTGTAGCCAGGTTTGCAGAGCAGCAATAAAGAAACGCTGAAGTCATGGCAGGCAGGATTGCCACTCGGGAACTGTGTGGGTGTGCCTTAAGTCATCTGCCGACGTAGATTGACCCCACGAATCTCAGAGCGTTTTCTCAGGCAAGAAATACTCAAAAGTGGTTTTGCCAGCTCCTTCAGGATGCAGTTGTTAGCAATTTTGTGTTCTATAGAAATACCAAATGAAATCATTGATTTCAGTTAACTTGGCCATATATTCCTCTGTAAAATTAACATATTGTTCACGTTCATAAACGAGAAAATTTCTGTCTTTATGAAGGGCCCACCCAGTCAAATTCAGGGTATGTGGCTTTTTTTTGGTGGTCGGATTCTTTCAGTCTCATAGGAAAGAAAAAGCTTTCCAACCCTCAAATAGGAGACATCTCTTATAACAAAGGTCGCCTATCAGTCCTGTAAGGCATGATCTTTCAGGCCCCCAAATAAGGGATATTCCTTATAATAAGGGACCCTTGGCAACCTTGCCTTCAACTAACAATGTAAACTCGAGCGCTGGTTGAACCAGACCTGCGAGGTGGGGGAGACAGGCAAGAAAGGAAGCAAGCAAGTAACAGACTTATCCAACACTGCGTCCTAGCTGATCCTGCCGTATTACCACCAGAGATCTGATCCTCCCCCGCTGTCCATGAACTCCTCCTATGAGGGGAGCAGAGGGCCCCCGACGTCATCGTAGCTCGCCAGGGTTTCAAAAACAGACCCTCAGCCGTCTTAGGGGCGACTTGTGTTGTCCCAATCCTGGGAAAGAGTTGTCCGTGCACCGTTTTCACTTGCGAGGCTCCAGTGGAGTTAACTCTCCTTTTCCTTAAATACCATAGGCATGTAAAGAAGACGTTGCTTACAATGCTGCCCCATCCTGTGGCAAATTAACATCACACTTACCTGGCACAAACAGCTCCAGAAACAGTGCTGCGCAGGCGTTTTTAAAAACGTGAATGCCATTCAATGCGCGTGCCGATTGGGATGCCCACTGATTTTTAAAATAGATTTCTTGTGGTTGTTAACTGACGGGCGAGTCGACTTCGACTCACGGCGACCCTGTGAAGGAGAGGCTTCCTACTGTTATGCCTGAAGTATTGGCCATTTCCGCACTAGCCTGTTCAGCGCGACGATTCCACTTTCCACATCCTCTGGAATCCTGGGGTTTGCAGTTTCGGGAGGGGCCAGTCTGCCCCTCCCGAAACTGCAAACCCCAGGATTCCAGAGGATGTGGAAAGTGGAATCGTCGCGCTAGAACAGGCTAGTGCGGAAATGGCCATAGTTGGGAAGGTTGTCAAGCCATGCACAGTGGTTCCGCGTTTGCTTACTGGGAACCAGTCCCTTGAGCTAAATAGAGAGGGTGTAGAGAGGGTGTCCGCCAGCGCAGTGTAGTGGTCTGAGCGCCGGACGACGACCCTGGAGAGGCCAGAAACCCATTGGGTGATCTTGGACGCGTCACACACTCTCAGCCCCAGACAAACCCTGTGATACGGTCGCCATAAATCAGAAACGACTTGAAGGCACACAACAACAACGTCAGGGAAATGCATATATAGGTGCAGACCCATTTCTTGCTTCCCTTGTGAGAAACGGCAAGAAGGTTACCCGTCTTCCTCGACCCGCCGCCCTCCAGCGGCGTTCAATTGACAAGCCTCCTCATCCCCGGCCAGGTGCCCACCCGACACATCTCAAGAGTGCCAGATGGGAGAAAGCACGCTTACGTGAATAAAAGTCCTATTAATATGAAACGTTAGTAAAAGATGAGTAGGACCAGGAGCACTTATTTGGGAATGCCAAGAGACTTCCAGCTAAGCATGCAGGGGATTGCGTTGGAATTCTACGCACTCACACCCGGAAGGGAATCTCACCCTGTGCCACCTATTTAGAATTTTGCGAGTGCCCAAGAAATCTGTCCTGAACCAGACTTTTATTTCTATGTAGGCCCCTCTTTCTTCTCCGGCTTTAGCCGGCTGACATTCCTGCCTCACATTCTCTCTTCTAAAAATCTGTCCTCTGACAGTTGCGGCCGATCTCTGCAACAAATTTAGATGACTCAAACACTGGGGTCGTGAGAACTCGTTACCTAGGCGTGGGTCACACTTTGAAAAGGGACGGTGAGAGAAAGCTGGAGGCAAAAGCACGCAACCGAAGAAAAGAGCGAAAGAGGCAATGGTGACCTGATTCCTCGCCCTTGTAGTCCTCCGGTGTTTGGCTTGCCTCCTTCTCGCTCTCCCCGCTCCCCATTTGGACCCGTACCCTCGGAGGCTGTCAGCCGCAGTAACGGGAGAGAAACGGGACCGATCCCAGCGCGTCTCCTCTGCCTTCCAGTCCCGCGGCTGTGCGGCTCCTGTAGGTATCTATTTGGCCTGGAATGCGTCCGCATTCCAGATGTCCGCTGGGCGAGGGGACGGAGACACCCAACGGAAAGGTGGGCAGGCTAGTCCGGGCAGCCCCCTCGGAGCCATCCAGCCGGCCAACCAGCCAGGCAACAGGGAAGAAGCGGCAGTGACTTCCCTCCGGAGTCGATCTCTCTGCAGTTGCGGTGGCGGTGTTGAAGTGCCCGAAGCACTTCTCCCGAGAGTCAGAAACCACCCGAAGGGAACTGCAGGAGGTTTGGACCTGGCTTGGTCACGACCACGGTCTAAGGGGGGCGGGAGGCCAGACGGCAGGCCGCTTCTCCTAGCTCCACCTCCGATTTCCTGCCGGTGGAAACGCTCCAGATGAGTTTTTTTTACTGCCACACAAGTAGAGAGGAACAGTGAGTTAAACTCCCCACCCCCGCTGCAATTCAGTCTATCAATAGCGCTGACCTGTGAACAGATATGTCTAGGATTGTACCAATAAAGAGACTGTTAAGGTGCCTTCAAGTCCACTCTGGCTTAGGTTAACCCAATGTAGGGGTTTTCCTGGTAAGATTTATTCAAGGAAGGTTTGCTGTTGCCTTCCTCTGAGGCTGACCTAGTGTGACATGCTTAAGGTTACCCGGGGAGTAGAGACTCAGACCTCATACTGGCTCCATAATAAACAAATAGGCACCAAACTACCAAATGGCCAAGATGTTTTGACCTTTTGTTTTTGTTTTTGTTTTGGAACTGGGGTGTAGGCCATTCCAAGTCTTTTTGGGCTAGCTATTGGTTGTTGCTCTTGGCAGTTAGTCTCCTGTTGTCTGTGTTGTACAAAGGTAGAGGACCATCCAGAGCAGGGATGAAGAATGTGTGACCCTTTCAGATGTTTTCTACTCCCATAATCCTTTAATACTGGTCATGCTGCTGAGGCTTCTGGGAGTGTGGTCAGCAAAACATCTGGCAGACCAACAGATTCTGTGCTGGGGGGAAGAGAATGAGTGAGTGTATGTTTCTTTCCTAACAGTTGCTAGTTCTTCCAAAAGTTTGTGATTGTCCTAGACATGATGGGCAGTAGAAGTCAAGCCAATGATTCCCAGACTGTAGGTCAAGACCTACCAGATGATTGTGGAAATCCTAAGGCAGGGGTGAGAAATGTGTGACCTCAACAATGAGGTATGAGAGGAGTAGCATCACAACAACTTCTGGAACACCACAGTTGTCCACTCTTATCTCATGGGCAGTTCCTCAGTGGGCATTAAACATTTTCAAAGGTGGTGACTTAATAATATAAACCCACATCCAACTATGTTCTAATCACCTTGAAGAAATCATTGCAAACTATTGCCTTGGAGCTATTTTATATACGGTATCTCCCCATATGATTTCCATATAGAAAAAGAGATGCATTCTGTGTATGTCATGTGAGAAAAACATAGCCACTTTGCAAAGGATGCTCACCTGTGCTTTGTAGATTCATGAACCAGTTCTGCTGTTCCCACGGATGGAAAATACCTTAGGAACCACAAAGAAGCCACTCACAGAAGAAGGGCAGGACATACCAGGGTATGAGAGCCATAGATACTAATTCATGGGCTGGGTAGTGGTGGCCAATTAATGTGGAAAAAAGACATCATTGTATAGTTCAAGTGAAATGATACATGCGGGCTGTTCATAGTGTTTCTTACACAGAAGTGATAACTGTGGAGTGGGAAGAATAATGTGTGAAGCCACTCAAAACAGTTTGCATGGCTTTAAGCAGAGGGGAAAAAAAACCCTGCTCCAATATGTGATTGAGATTAAATCTTTAGATATTGTTCTTTTAAGATGGTGATCAAATAAAATAGGTTTTCAGAGCTGCAGTTTCTGTTTAATCCAGACAGGGCTAGGTGAAGCTTTCTAAAGCTGTTTGATGAAGTTAGCAGTAAACATTAGCAATGCTCCTATTATTCTTAAATAACTGATGTCTGCAATCTGTTCCATTAAATGCAGATTAAAGTTTGCCTTTGGGCAAATTGCTAATTGTGGTGCTCAGCTGGGTGGAGCTGGGATACATCTGAGAGAAAGAAGTGACTTTTTTCAATGCACTTTTATTTTCCATTTGTGCCTTGGACTTGTAAATAAGCAAAATGAAGATTGTCAACTTTAGACATCAGACATGAAATGAAGATCATTTTGTTGCCCCAAAGATTGTATTCATAAGGGAATAATTACACAGCATGGGAAAGCAAGCCCATATTTTGATAGTTAAGAATAACACTATATATGTTCACCTGGAAAAACCCTTCTGAAGATCATTATCCTAACATTACATACCATGCAATCCTATACACATCCACTTAGAAGAAAGCTCCATCCAGTAATACTACTTTCCAGGGGATGTCCTATAGGACTGTAAATTTAGATTCTTTAATCCTATTGTGGCCACTGGGATTAAACTTCCATATTCTATTGAAGCATCAAGCCATGTGTATTCTTAATGGTATCAATATTTATAGATGCTAAAAGTGATGATAAAGAAAGGTGACACATCTAAGCATACTTCTTTGGAAGTAAGGCCCATTGAAAGTAATGGCACTTAGTTCTCACAAAAGATGGCCAGGCCATTATGCTTACAAATGTAATATTACACACAGTGTGACAAGTGCATATATTTGAAAGGGCTTGCCAGAAGGCTTCAGGTCAAAGTATCTCTCAAGAGTGCTTTAGCTGAGTATTCCTGAAGGACAAGGGGTTGAACTAGATGGTCTTTGTGGTCCTTCCCAACTGTTTGGTTCTATGAATCTATTTGCTGTAACAGAAGATTAGGACCATTTCCGCACTACACTCTTACAGCGCGATTAATCCACTTTCAATATCCTATGGAATCCTGGGGTTTGCAGTTTAGACTGCAAACTGCAGGATTCCATAGGATGTTGAAAGTGGAATAATCGTGCTGTAAGAATGTAGTGCAGAAATGGCCATGCATGGGAAACAAATCCAGTAGCCATTCATTTTGGAACAGGAAACAGTGAGAGTGAAGAAACATTTTTAATCTTTCTGCTCCAGAAAGTAATGAGGAAAGGAGAGAGAGAGAAAGAGAGAGAGAAAGAAAGAAAGAAGAGCATCAAAGATGATGTCAAATCTGAGTCAGAGCTGTTTCTGTGTTTCACCTGAAGGTAAACAAGAACATGTCAAGGTTGGGTTCAACTGCACTTGAAGTCACTGGACCATATCAGATAAATTCTAAGAGCAAGAAAATGCTTTCAGGTATGTTCAAAAGTCAATCCAATGTGATACGGTTCCCTATAACATGTCAGATTTGGTATACTTGCCATGCTTTGTGAGACATCATCACAACTTCTTGGTAATGGATAGATTTTCCTGAACAAGAAAGGAATTGCGACAGCAAATTTATGGAAGTATAGACAAATTCACATAGTTAATCCTATTGTTTTGAAATGAGCAATTATACTTAATGGAAGTATATTTGGATATTTTTTGCATAATATATGCAGTGTATGCTATATTTCATAGATCATCTGTTGGAAGGAAATAATTACATCTTTTTGCCACTGTAATCTTTTTAAAAGGTGTTCTTATTCTAAAGGCCTCTGTCTCCCTCTTCTTTTATGTATGCAAGTATACACATTGTCTGATTTTTTATTACACAAATCTAATACAAATGAAGCTTAAGACATCTTGATGCCTGAGGCAAAACTATCAAAATAGCATCCTCCACCATGCAGATAGAATACAACACAAAAATTGATACTAGGCAATTTGCTGCCTTTTAAGGTATCTGCCACTCAACTATAGGGTTTGCCCTAACCTTGATGTAGGTGACCCTGAAAGAGTCCCAAAGTGATTGACAAAGTCCCAAAGCGGACTTCCTTCTACCAGGTATGAAATAAGAAAACACTTGAAACACAAAGCTAGTAGAACTACAGATTCCCACGTTCTCATGCCCACATTTTATTGCTTAGAATCATAGAATTATAGAGCTGGAAGAAGCCACCCGGGCCACTGAGGCCAACCCCCTGCCATGCAGGAATATATCATCAAAGCACTACCGACAGTTGGCCCTCCAGCCTCTGTTTAAAAACCTCCAAAAATGAAGACTTCACCACAATCTGAAGCAGTTGTCCACTGTCAAATTCCTCTTACCATCAAGAAATTCTTCCTAACGATTAGGTGGAATCTCTTTTCCTGTAGTTTGAAGCCATTGCTCTCAGTTCTAGTCTCTGGAACAGCAGAAAACAAAGTTGCTCCATCTTCCAAATGACATCTTTTCAAATATTTAAAGATGGCCATCATTTCTCCCCTTAACCTTCTCTTCTTCAGTCTAAACACATTCAGTTCCCCAAGCTGCTTTTTATAGGGCATGGTTTCCAGACCTTTTACCATTTTGATCACCTTTCTTTGGACTCAGTTCCGCTAGTCAATATCCTACTTGAATTGTGGTGCCTAGAGCTGGACATATTATTCCAGGTGAGACCTGACCAAAGCAAAATAGGGTGGTACTATTACTTCCCTCAATCTAGACACTAAACCTCTATATTCTTATTGATTCAGACTAGAATCACATTGGGTTTTTTTAGCTGCTTCATCACACTTTTGACTCATCTTCAGCTTGTAGTCTACTAGGTTTCCCAGATGCTTTTCACATGTACAGTGGTCAAGATAGGTGTCATCCACTCTATATATGAGCATTTCATTCTTTCTTCCTAAATGTAGTACCTTGTATTTCTTCCTATTGAAATTCATTTTGTTAGTTTTGGTCCAGCTCTCTAATCTGTTAAGGTCATTTTGAATTCTGATTCTGTCCTCTGCAGTGTTAACTAGCCCTCCTAATTTGGTGTCAACTGAAAATTTGATAAGCATGCCCTGTATTCCTTCATCCAAGTCATTCATAAAGATGTTGAGTAGCACTTGACATAGGACAGAACCTTGTGGCACCCGATGAGTCAATTCTGTCCAAGATGAAAAGGAGTCATTGGTGAGCACCCTTTGGGTTTGGTCAGCTAACCAATTACAAATCCATTTAACAGCAGCATTGTCTGGCTGACATTTTGCTAGCTTGTTTGCAAGAATATCATCAGAGACCTTGTGAAACGCCTTACTGAAATCAAGCCATGCTACATCCACAGCATTCCCTTCACCTACCATGCTTATAACTCTATCAACAAAAAGAGAGATAAGATT
This sequence comes from Ctenosaura bakeri, assembly GCA_948474755.1. Classification (NCBI taxonomy): domain Eukaryota; kingdom Metazoa; phylum Chordata; class Lepidosauria; order Squamata; family Iguanidae; genus Ctenosaura; species Ctenosaura bakeri. Next base: position 752,677 of record CAOLHI010000121.1, on the reverse strand, counting down.
AGTCTGGCATGACTTTTTGAGAAACACATGTTGATTTTAGTGATCACAGAATTCCTTTCTAAGTGCTTACAAACTGACTGTTTAATGATTTTCTCTACAATCGTTCCTGGTATTGATGTCAGACTGGCTGGGCAGTTACTATTTGTATCTTCTTTTTCCTGCTTTTTGAAAATGAGGACATTTGTCTTCCTCCAGTCTGCTAGGAGTTCTCCTGTTCTTGAAGAATTCTCAAAGATTACTGTCAGTGGTTCTAAGATTACTTCTGTCAGTTCTTTTAGATCCCCTTGGAAGTAATTAATCTGGCCCTGGAGACATGAATTCATTTAGGTATTCCTGTACTACCTCTTTGCCTATTCTCTCCTGCATTTCCCCCACTATTTCATCTGCTTCATTTTTCCCCAGACTGAGCACTGTTTTCCTTCTATCCTGTTAGCATTTCCCCATTTTTCCAAACTGTGATGCTACTATTTCATTGTCCTTCCTTTTGCTACAGACATAACTGAAAAAGCCCTTTTTCCTATTTGTAACTCTCTAGTGAATCTGAAATCATTCTGCGCTTTAGCTTTTCTGACTTTCTCCTTACACATGCTGGCTATTTGTTTGATTTCCTCTTTTGTGATTTCCCTCTTTTTCCATTTCTTGTACATGGGCCTTTTAAATCTTAGTTCATTTGAAAAAAAATTTAGTTATCCATCCTGGTTTCTTTAGACACCTCCCACTTTTCCTCTTCATTGGAATTATTAGAAATTGTGCCTTCAGTATTTCACTCTTAAGAAACTCCCATCCATTATGAACTTACTTCTCTTTCAGTATTCCTGACCATGGGATCACTCCCAATATTTCCCTAAGTTTACTGAAATCAGCTTCCTAAAAGTCTAGAATCAGTGCCTGACTATGCTTGGCTTCTTCTTTCTTCCATACAGTGGGCCATCGCTATTTGCCAGGATTTGATTCCAGACCCCCGCAATTGATTTGGTGGATGCTTGAGTCCCATTATGTAGAGTGGTGTAGTAAAATGGTGTCCCTTATATAAAATGGCAAAATCAAAATCTGTGTGTTTTTTTTAACATTTTCAAGCCATGGTTGGTTGAATCCATGGATAAAGAATCTGTAGATATAAAGGGCCAACTGTATAGCAAACTCCAAGAGAACATGGTCATTCCCACCTAAGAATACTGTCACTTCCTGCCCAATTAACCAGGCCAGCCCTGTCGATTAGGGCCAGATCTAAAATAGCTGATCCCCTTGTTGCATTTTCCTCCTTCTAGAGAATGAAATTGTCTGCCAGGAAAGTGAGGAATTTGTTAGAGCTTATATTCTTGGCAGAGTTGACTTCCAGCAAAGATCAAGATAGTTGAAATCACCTGTTACTGCTACATCTTTCCTTTCTGAATATTCATTTTTTCCAGGAAAGGATTATCCAAACTGTCCATCTGGCTTGAGTGGTTTGATAAAATGGTGTAGTGCGACCTCTGACGGAGGTTGTCTACACTGTAAAGTGGATTGGGGCGGACTACTTTAGTGTAGTTCCACACCCCAATCTGCGCTAGAGCGACTGGAAGTGGTGGCGCCGTGTGCTTTTTAAAAACCACTTTTGAGAAGGTTTTTAAAAAGCATGGGGCGTGCAGCCGCGTGCAGCCCCGTCGCAGCGCCCGGTGTAGATTTGCAGGCACGTGCAAGTGCATGCCTGCAGATCTGCCAGGGGCAGGCTTTCTGGCTGGCGAGCTTCTCTGGTTGGTGGAGAGCCTCCACCAGTTGGAAGCTGCCATTTTGGATGCTGCAGGACGCCGAGGAGTGTGGAGCAGCGAACTTGTGCTGCTCCATGTGGCGACGGACTTACCCGGTTTCAGGTAAGCTCCGTTTCAGGACGTTTTACCCTGTTTCTTCCTCCACGTGTGGAAAGGGGCTAACAACATTATTGTTTCGCTCTTCCTTAAATTTACCTAGATGCTCTCAACTTGGCTTCCAGGATTTAAGTCATGAGTTTCTTTGAGGTATAAACATCCTTGACATAGAATGCCACTCCTCTTCTTTTCCTGTTTGGGTCTATTTCTCTGAAATAGGTTCTACCCTTCTATTACTACATTCCAATCATGAGATTCATCCTCCCAGGTTTCAATGATGCCTATTATATTATATTTGCTTTGCTGTGTTAACAGTTCAAGTTGTTTATTTCCCATGCTTTGTACATTGGTATAGCAACATCTAAGACTATGGATCATTCCCCTAGCTCCTTATTTTTTTGCCTCCCACTGTTGGGTTCTTGTACTATTCAGCTAGTTCTCTCTATAACATTCAGGCTATTATCTCCATTCCTTATGAACCTCCACCCTTGAAAATGCTGTTTCCTTCCCCCATATAACTCAATTCAAAGCCCTTCTGATCAGGTTTGTGAGACTCTTAGCAAAAATATCCCTGCTGACTGCTGTGAAGTGTAACCCAGCACTACCCAGAAGTCCATCTTAATGAAAATACAGACCATAGTACAAAAAGGCAAATAGTTCCTGGTGACATCATCTGTGAAACAATTATTCCTCTCCATCATTTTCTTTCTCTTCTTGGGATGTGTCCTTCAACTGGGAGGACAGATGGAAAGACAACCTGTGCATCAAGGTTCTTCAGCTTCCTACCCAGAGCCTCACAATCCCTTGTGATATCCTGAAGGCAATGGTCTTGCAGTGTCATTGGTTCCTACGTGGACCAAAAGCAAGGGCTAATGGTCAGCAGTCTTGATGAGTTTTGTCAGCTTCTCTGTTACATTATGGATTTTTGCTCCAGGGAGACAGGACACCTCTTGAGAAATCCTATCAGGCTTACAAACCACTGCTTCTGTTCCCCTCAGCAGGGAGTCCCCTACCACTACCATACATCTACTCTGGGCATTGACAGGGGCCATTTCATGTGCTGAATCTTTCAAGTCCACCTGCATGTATTCTGAGGACTGTTGCTCTTCTTCCTGTTCCTTGTCCTCACTGATGAGGGAGATTGCTTTGAATACATTCTGTAGCTCTAAACTCAAAGAATGATCCATGGTCCTTCTACTTTTATGTGTCACATTTCTCCAAATGTCTACCTCCTGTGTTTGGGAACTGACATCCTCCTCAGAGGTGTCCTGGCATGTGTTCATCATCAAGGACAGTCTGCTCTGCTCTGTCCAAGAAAATCTCATGCTCACTAATATGTTGAAGCATAGATACACAGGCCTCAAGTTACTAGACCTTCCCTTCCAGCAAGAACACAAACATACCACAGCTATTGCAGCTGATTGCAGCAATTCCCTCGTATTCCATATTCAGTAGTCTTAAGCAGGCACTGAAACCTTCCCCTCAAAACTCCCCCACTAAATACCCACACAAAATACATGTTTTCCTTGCCTGTTAGCTGAGCTCCAGGGGCTGAGACTGCAGCTATGTAGAGAACTAGTGGCTGCTCACTCCGTCTCCAACCAAGTCTCTGACTCGTTTTTTCTCAACAGATGCCCCCCCCCAACAGACCATATGCTCAGGCAGAGGATCTGGGCCTACACACAAAAGAACAATAGAACACTAACAAACACAGAAGCAAGCCTCCATTCAGACTTACCCCAACAGATAGAACAGCCTTAACTCAAGAAATTCTCCCAAAATATTCTCCCAGACTGTGGAAGTGTAACCAAAGAGACACAAGTTCACCTTATGCTATTTCTCCCACCACATTTAGACAAAACACCTACTGTCCCTGGCTGTTAGAGGAGCTTCTGTTTAGTTATTACCTGATAATTACCTGTCTTCTTAGCTCTTGCTCATTTACCTCTGTACTTTTAGCTACGTGTGTGTATATGGCTTCAAGTTACCTGTCAACTTATGGTGGCCCCATGAAACCATGAAGGGTTTTCTTAGGCAAGGAATACTCAGAGGTGGTTTTGCCAGTTCCTTCCTCTGAAACATAGCCTACAGTACCTGGAATTCATTGACAGTCTCCCATCCAAGTACAATCCGGGCTAACCCTGCCTAGCAATAGCAGGAGGAAAATAAACAGGGAAATATGTCAAATAACATATACAATGTTATTCAACTAAATGAGAATGTATGTGTATTTTTAACAAGAGTTAATCACAACTAAAAAGGCTTAGGCTTAGGCTTAGAAGCTAAGGCAGAGGTTTGCTAATTGTTTAATAATGATAGGACTTCACTAACAGCATTTAAATTCTGATCTAGGAAACAATTGAGGGACTGAACAATGGTTTTGACATGCTTGTAAGATTTTTCTGCCCACAAAGGTTTTTTTCTGTTAACTTCACTGAAGGGCATGTCTCTACGAGTACTTTGACATGGTTACCTCCTACACTGAAACACAGAAGGAAGTCACAGGGATCATTTCAAAGGTTTTTATGCTTCACTATATTTTATTTAATAATAATAATAATAATACATAATAACAACAACAACAACAACAACAACAACCCGCCTCTCCCCATGGATCGAGGTGGTACTACAACAATACATTAAATATATTAAAAGCATTAAAACATAACCAATCCTCCCCACCTACCAACCCATCTAAAACCAACCCCCTAAAAAACATTAACTACATTAAAAAACAGATTTATTCATTTTATCACATTTTAATCCCACTTTTCCACTAAAAAAGTGCTCATGTATAAGGATGACTAAAATAAAAAAATAAAATCATCAAAATTAGCAATCAAGAAATATGAAAATATGAATATTTTAGAGGCTATTGGGAAGAGTAGCATCTTCATACCCTTTTTAAAAGCCACAAGTGTGGGAACTGATTGAAATCTGAGGGGACAACATTCTACAATCTGGGAACAACCCTTTCACATGCTGGTCCAGCTGGCCCTTCATTGGTGATAGTATTCTCAAGAGGTGCTCCCATAGACTTCCACATGCTGCTTGGGAATCATTGTTCAGTGACTTCCCCTTCCTTATATGAGCATTCTGTTCTATCCTTACACCTATTGAGTGAAATCTGGCCATGCCTTCACTCTTAAACTTAACTATCCTCCTGGACAGCTTGAATTTATGTTCCTAGGTATTTATGTTTCACTGAATAGCTGGAGTGTATTTAATTGAAGAATGTTTTAATAAGCTGACAAATTGTACAATTTTAGAAGGTTTACTTTTTTTTTTTTTTGCACAGAAAATAAGCTCAGCTAAATATAGATATGGTGGTGTGCTAAAAAGAAGCAAAATTATTCTTTATCTTCAAAATGCCTTCCAGTTTTCTGCAACAGATGGTGTTCTATTGTGATTATATGTCAGTTCAATTTTGCTCTGTGCAGAAGGATGTATGATGGGAAACAAGGCATATGCCATGTAAATATTGTATAGTAGAACAAGCCTTAGAAAGGCACTTATTTTGTTTTCAATTGCAGTTGACTGCTATTCCCGCCATCTACATTTTGTCTATATAAAATTGTGTCTTTTTCCAAGGATTTAGCATTATTGCCAGCATTTAGAAAACTTTACAAAATGCCAAGGTTGAAAAGCAATCGTATTAGTTCCTTTTCTGATGCTAACATCAGTTAAGAATAAATTATGTGAAAAGTAGCAGGGTAGCCTTGCTAATGGATGCTCTTTTATTTAAGAGATTTGTACACTGCAGGCACTGGCATTATGAGCGCTCTCAAATTCTTTGGCCAGTGCACTGATTTGATGTGAAATGACTGTCTCTAGAGGTAAGGGGAACCACTAATCTAACTATGCACACATCTCTGGAATGGCTCACAATGCAGCATCTCTTCTTGATGTATTTATACAACTGTCTTAATGTTTCAAGACTAAAAACAAGAAAAAAATAATGATAGAATTCAGACACTTACTGCAAAGTCATACAATGAAGCTGACCCAACTAAGGGTCCCAAGTGACATACAATTCAAGAGCTAAGCCAAAACAGAATTAAAATAAAATCCATAATGTGGAAGGCAGGATAGGAGTCTGAACTAGTCTCTGGGATACAGGAAGTGCCATATGCTCTCTTGTTAGTGTACATTTAGTGTTCTTCTCCTATTTCTTCTCTCTTCCACTCCCAGTTGCACATGGCAAGTTTTTTTGTTTTTTGAGAAGCAGTTTCATAGATTGATACAGGGCACAAGATAGCCTACATTTTAAAAATGGGAAAAAGGAAAACAAAAACAAACCCTGTCTGTGGTTCCTCACTAGCAGGAGACATAGCAAGTGGTGTCTGGTGGTTAGCAGGGTGACAAATCTTCTCCAAGTTTTACCCTAATACTTTAAAGGAGCTATTCAAGGGCCTGTTTTAGGGATATGGTTCAGCACCTTGGATAGTTAGTTCCTTTCAAGTATCTCCTTTATCCTGCAGCAGATTCACTTTCCCAATCAGATCAGAGCCACTGGGCCATAGAACAAAAGGTTCCTAATCACCTTCATTGATGACTACTCTAATTAAAGGTGGGAAGAAGAGATGGTACTACCAATCACTTGAAAAGGAGAGGAGCAAGCAAGTTGAAGGATGGGAGAACCTGAAAGGGGGCATCTGGCTGCTTTTCTCTACTGCTGGTGCCATGATGCTTAGTGTGGCAATATTGCTGGGCTCTGATTCCTTCTGAGGGGGGTGGTTTGCAGATCCCTCCACTCACTGCAGGTCCAGAGCAAATTAGGGGATTGTCTCTGAGATGGTTATTCATAGTGGTAATAACACTTTGGTAATAACATGGTAATAACACTTTGGTCCTTTTTCTTCTCTGTATGGGTCAATAAACATTATTTCCACATAAAATAATATTTTGGTGACCGAGGGGATTTTAAATTAAGCCCATGTATCACTAGAGAATGGATACCTGCACTTAAGCCAGGTGAATTCTATTGAGTTCAGTTTCTCTCTTTGAAGGAGAGGATGCATTTGTCTTTCCAGGGTGTTTCTTGTTGTCAGGAACAAAGAAAGGCTTTGTTACAATGGAGCCATGTAGTTGTTTAGTAAGTACAAGGTTAAGAAAACAATCTGAAAACAGAGTTGAGAGGTTAACCACTTGAATCAGCCTCTCAGTGGGATGCTGAAGATTCAATCAACATTTACATTAAAGGCATCTGAGCACTGTTTCATTGTCTTAAATGTTTACAGAGAGAGACTGCTGGCGCTTTAGGCTTTAAAGGTTGTGCAAAAACCTTGTTGTCTTTCTCAAGGCCTTGTCTCAATTAGTTCTTAGTGCCTTTTCTTTTCTAATCTTCCTTCTGCCTTCCCAGCCTATTTTTCATTGCTAGTTTCTATCTACTACAGTATGCTTTGCTTCCACAGAAAGATATTGTCTGATGCCAAGTCCTTGATTTAGAAAAGAAAGAAAGGTCTTTACTCACCTGGTATCTAGCATGGGTTGTGCAGCAGAAAATGAAGTGCATATTTATTGTACAGCAAAGGCAGAATGAGAGGGATATGACCCTTGATCTCAGACACGTTTCATAAGCTTAATGTAAGGCATATGTATATTTCTTATGTATACATCTTGCTTTTCCCTCCAAGATGTTATCTCCTAGGAGTCCAGTAGTGGTCTGGACAAGGACTTAGAAGCTGAAGAGCCAGCAGAGGAAACACTACACTTCAGTCTTATCACTACACTTGTACTCCTATACCTGATACACCCAAGACAGCCAGACCTAAATCAGTGATACTTGGCAAGCCACAGCTGGTCGGACCTGATATCCTGGAGTCAGTAAGCCTGACACCCAGAGTGGACTACACTTAATACCCCCTGAACTTGAGGCCTTCATGCCTGTGACAACCTTCTGGTCATGATGCCAACAGTGGGATAGGTTATCCCCTGCCAGGAGTTCCATGAACTTGGAATCTGGTACTCTATTACCAGCATCATGCTTGGAAAAAGCTCCTGGAGAAGTGGCAAAGGGCCAAGCTACAGGTCAGGGAGTTTCCCTTTTGAGGCTTACTACTTGGTGGAAAGGGCAGAGCCTGGAGGGGAGTATTCTGGGGCCAGCAGTATAAGAGATCTCAGTTCAGCTCCAGACATCACTCTATTGAGATGTTCACTTGGAGCTATTCTTGGTGTAGTGACCTTCTTGCTTGCCTGTCCCATAGGCTGTCATCACTGGCCTGAACACGGTACAAGGAGTGGGATGGCAGGATACATGGGTTTTCCCTGCCATATCATAAAACAAACCTATAAGGTAGATTAAGCTAAAACAGAGTGATTGTTCTACATTCACTATGTGAATTCATGGCAGTGAGGGAATGTGAACCAATTGAAAGAGTACTCTATTACACTTCACAGACTCATATTTATATATTTGCAGTGATGTAGAATTGAGTCAATAGACTTGGACCCAAGTTAGACTTCAGTCACTTCAGTGACTCGACTCAGACTTGACTCAGCCATAAATGATGCACTGACTCGACTTGACTTGAGACTTGTATATTTTCAGTGACTTGATTCAATGACTGACTTGGTTCAGTCACATAACACATTCATCCAGAAACTTTAAACAACGCCTCCATCTCTTTTTGCCTACTAGTCACATGACAATCTCTCTCAAACCCAACGTGTGGGTTCATTTCTCAGAGAGGAACAGCAAACAGGTTAAGCAATGGGCTTGAGGCAGGCTTGAGGTCTGCTCAGCAGCCTGTCCCTGTTGCATATCAGAGGTGCCTTCTAAAATGTTTCCTAAGAGTAAAAAACAAGACTCACCTTCAGAGTGCAGGGTTCATTTCTCAGAGGGGAACAGCAAATGTGTTAGGGAACAGACTTGAGGGGGAAGGATCCCTTCTAAATCTTTTGAATCTTCAGTAATGGGGAGTAAGATAGCATCCTATTCCCCACTTCCGAAGCTGCAGATGGCAAAATTGCAAATCTGGAGAGCCGACTCTGCTTAAATGGTTAAACTGAATTTATTTCTCTCTATTGAATAATTCTGGAATTTTGGTCAAGGTATAAGGTTTGCTTCCAGACTTGACTTGAAACTTGACTTGAAAGTATTTTCATGGACTTGAGACTTGAATGTGAAGACTTGAGATTTGACTTGAGACTTGAAGTAAAAGACTTAAATACATCACTGCATATTTGTCTTGATATTTTAATCTTTTAAATTAATTTTTCTCCTCACAGTCTGATCCAATCTTCTCCAATCTGGATCTCTAAGAATGTCGTTGAACTATAATTCCCACCATTCTATCATACAGCACATCCATTGAATATGCTGGCTGGGATGAAATGAATTATAGACCATTCAGAGGGAAAGAAGTTGGAGAAAAATGATCTACTTAGTACAGTGCTCAGAATGGTGGTCAATTTCCACAAAATTCCGTGATTTCCCAATGAAAGCATCAAGATAACCATGCTGTTACCATGGTTCAGGCCTAGCCGGTGATAGCACTAGATATCTCTTTTTGATATCAAATCATTCGGCCTTCCTCTGCCACACCACTCCATGTGTTTGCGAGGCCTCCGGACAAGCATGTACACAGGCGCAGCCGGTAAGTGTTGGACATTCCATTCTCCACCTAGGCAGGCAGAACAAAGTCCCTCCGTTGCTTCAGGGACCTCCCTGCAAACACCTCTTGCTTAAGCGCGACTCTAAACAAAGATGCCCGGCCTCGTGCCGAAAGTCTGACAATGTCAAGCCATTTGCATACTGGTTATACTATTGTTAAACCTGCGCTAAGCCCATCATGTTAAACTTGACCTTTGCCAAAGCTTTGTCCCGCTCCAAACTCGCATTGTTCTCACCGAGTATGGCATGGCCTGTAGGCACAATTCACCCTATATAAACTCCCTGATTCTGAGCCCACCTCGTATTGCTCCCGAGTTCCAGACCGCCTTGCTGCCGTTTTGCCCGGCGAGCTCCCCTCAGCAAACCATGCTGAGCTTTCTTCCCTGCAATCTTCAAGTTCTTCAGAACTACGAGAAAAGGTGTCATATCACACATTTTCCCCGAAAACTCCTATTTCTAATTTCTAAGTTAGCTGTGCATTTGTGGTGTCTTTTCTGTTGTCTGTCCTTTAATGAAGATATCATTTTGCTATTTTAAACTGTCTGACTGCTTGACTGACCTGACCCCGTAGACATTGGGTTACAAGATCCCTGCTAAGTTACTCTGCCTCTCGATAGCTTAAGAGAGTGCTCCAGTTAATTCCCCCAACTTGTGTTTGTGTTTGGTTATTTGGACGCCCCTCCCGGGACCCCCAGAGAACAGGGTAACAATGCGTAATTAGCATGAGAACTCCTTTATATACATGAAACTTGGACCCATTAGCCTCCCCAGACCGACCTTTTTTTTCTGGCCAAAGAGAGAGAGAGAGAGAGAGTGAATTGCAACAGGGCCTTACTTCTTTCTCTCCTAGATTGGTATGGCAGCTCCCCAATCTGATAAGATGCCTTGTTTTTTACACACAGCTCTGCTTTCCCCCTTATAATACCACCTTTTGTGTAAAAGGGTAAGACCTTTCAATGGTAATTTAGAACCCTTTAGTTGTTCTATGGTAGTATGTTTTCTGTGTGTCTTTAAATACTGTACACAATTTAGCCAAACCATTATTTATAAAAATAAACTGTAATATCTGTTAGGATAACAAAGTATTGCAGCTAATATGCAGGTCAAAATTAATACAGTTCTTCTGGGTACTTTCAGATAGTTTCCTTATATCTTTAAACTCTCTTACAAGTCCAAGCATTATAAACAGCCTTTTCATCAAAATGTGTGTGTGTGTGTGTCACACACACACACAGAGAGAGAGAGAGAGAGAGAGAGAGAGAGAACAAATGTCTTCATTTATAACTGATACTTCTGACAGTCCCTGATATATATACCCTTTCACCCACTTTTACCAAAGACTCAACCCCCAATCTAGGGCACACTTTCTGACCAGAATCTATGATGGTTTAATTACTCTTCTGCCTCTCAGTAGACTTTCACTGAGAATAAACCCTTCCCATACAGTCACTCTTCCTAGCTGACTGACGGACTTTATTCGACAGCAATCTCTGGCTAAAAATCACAGTGAAAAGGCAGCAAAAGGCAATCAGTGTTTGCCTTTATATATCTTTCCCTCTCAGCCACTAGCCCTTTTCACACACTACTGGGCTGGGTTTCTCTCCTGAGGAGGTATTCCGGTTGCCTGGTGACCTGTTTTTAGGCTGCTCTGGCACTCTGGATAGGCACATCCCCAGAACTCCCTCACATGAACTTCTTGAAGTGCCCCAGGAGTGGCAATTCACCATTTAACCCAGTTATAACCTCCCCCTGCACTGTTTAACATGCCAAACTGAGAAATGGACTTCTGACCAGTGACCACTTCCATTTTTCATTTTAAAATGTTTTTGGCAGTCTACACAGCCCTGCGAGGGTTCAGGGGTAGAAAACTGGACCTTGGACCAGCTAAAGTTGCTCACCTCCTGACACAGGCATTTAACAGCATGTTTTTTTTTTTTAAAGGATTATTGGTGCCCAGACATCCTATTTCATGTAAGTGCCCAGGCAAATTTTATAAATGTCCTAAAAATCAGATTTATATCTTTGAATGTTAGTATTTACAGACTTAACTATTAGCATTAACTTTTTCATGCATCCCAAAGTGGCTGAACGTATCTATTTTTCAGGCATCATAAAAATTTATCAGGGATTGTCAGTATCTGTTATGAATGAAGACATTCATTGTATCTCTCTCTCTCTCTCTCTCTCTGACACACACACTCACTCACACATATTACAGTACCCCACTGTGTTTGAAGAGTTCTTCCTTTGATTTAAGGAGGATGAAAGCAAAATTTATGAACTCTTCTTGGCCCTGGGAACAAAAAAGGCCTGGAATCTCACATAGGGAAGGTGTTTGTTACTGCGGTCTAAGCCTACCCAGAGATAGCACTTGATATCACTTTGATATCAAACAATTCAGCTTTCCTCTGCCACCCCGCTCCATGTGTTTGTGAGGCCACCGGACAAGCACGCAAACAGGCACTGCCGATAATTGCTGGACATTCCATCTTCCACCCAGGCAGGCCAGATACAGCCGGTTCGTCGCTTCAGGGACCTCTCCGGCAAACACCTCATTGCATATGTGCAATACTAACAAAGGCTCCCTGCCCCAAGCAGGCAACCTAACAAAGCTCTGCATTTGCATACTGGCTACACTATTATTAATTCAGCTCTAATTCAATCATGCTAAACTCTGACCTTTCCAAAACTTTGTCCCGCGCCCAAACCGCATTGTTCTCACCAAGTAAGGTATGGCCTGCAGTCACAATTCACCCTATAAAAACCCCTGATTCCGAGACCCTCCTCGGATTGCTCCGAACTTCCAGACTGCCTTGCTGCCACTTGTTTGGCGAACTGTCCCCTCAGTCCCATGTACTGAGACTCCATACCAATGAACTCAATCTTCAGACCTCTCCAGGATTACGAGATAGGTGTCGTATCACCCATCTTCCTCTAAAAATCCCTACTCCAAGTCACTCTCTGATTCCTTAGTTATCTGTGTGATTGTGATGTCTTTAATATTTGTCTGTACTTAATAAACATCATTTTCATTACTTTAACCCGTCTGATTGCTTGACTGACCTGACCCCGTAGACGCTGGGTTGCAAGATCCTGCTAAATTACTCTGCCTCTCGCTAGCTTTAGTGAGTGCTCCAGCTAATTTCCCCCAAAGTTGTGTTGTTGTTTGGTTATTTAGGTGTCCCTCCTGGGACCCTCAGAGATCAAGGCAACATGTTCCAAGTTCCTAGCTTCAGTCCCTAAGGTTTTCAGTCATTTTTTTAAGGCTTAGCAAGCAGGTAACAGGAAAGACATTTACTTGAGACTTTGGAGAACTACTTTTAATCAGATTAGTCAGTAGTGGGCTAGATGAATTACTTGTCTGAGTTGGTAGAAGTTTTCTGTGACTCCAGCAGAACTGCTGCAAAGTCAGTCATGTAAAAATTACCACTGTAATGCTTCAGGACTGGTTACTATTGTTCACTTCTCTCCACATATTCTTTAAAAACTGCTGTTACGATGAGTCCTGTAATTCTGGCTAAGATCATATTATAATTTAATCTGTTCTTTGTCTTGATTTCCCTTATTATCAGCATATCATTTGCTCTTTCTTCTGAACATTATTTTCTTAGTACCTGCTTTTGGGCAGCCACTTTCCACAGAGAGAACTACATTGATGGTGGCAGCTAGTGAAATTAGCTGCCAAGTTTTGTGCCAGCAGCAGGTCCTGAGTGCAGCTCACATCATCTGTAGAAAACTGGTAGAGCACTGTGCCAGAGGAACAAAGGCATGGTAATAAGGTCCACTTGGTAATCTGGCACAGAGGAGGTAGCATTCACTTGTAAATGAGTTTCCATGTTTGATCTCAAAATAAATGCAACTGTTTTTATCAAAGACCAACCCTGTTACATATTTATACTTCTCAATGCATCTTCATGAACTTCCAAATATTTTGTAACATGTTATATGCAGCTGTTACTTTCACATATCTTTTTAAAAAATCAACAATCTCCATCACAAACCAGCATTCCCCAACACTTGTTCACAACTTTTTCATAAACGGTAGTGAGTTAACAGGGAAAAAACTGCTTCTTAACATTTTCAATGCTACATAGTATTCATAACAGCACTTTATTGTGGTTGTTAGTGTGCCTTCAAGTTGTTTCTGGCTTCTGGCAGCCGTATCACTGGCTTTTCTTGGCAAGATTTGTTCAGAGAGAGTTTCTCTTTGCCTTCCTCTGAGGCTGAGAGAGTGTGACTTGCCGAAGGTCACCCAGTGGATTTCCATGGCCATGTGGGGATTCAAACTCTGGTCTCCAAAGTCACTCTCTAATCCTGATAATGTCTGTCAAGATGGTGGACATCTCTGCAAGATATCTCAGAATCCATATGCTAGCTGCCTCTCACTCTGTCTTTTCTTGTTGACAATTGCTTCAAATTAACCCAAGACAAGGACAGAAAAATTCCTTTGGCTTTTGGGGTGTTTCCTTGGCAGAAAGAAGACAGTCTCTTATAACTCCTGGTTTCTACAATTTATGCCTTAGGACTGGTGTTAACCATAGCATAGACTGTTTAAAGGAAATGGCTATTAAGTAGTTTAAAGGAAGCTCAATGGAGGGCTCTGCCCTTTTCCACGAGTGCATACCCATGCACCCAGGACACAAAATGTCTCACAGGTTCTTCTATGTGACATGATTGGAAGCACAGACACACCTGTTTGTTGCAGCTACTCCCACCACCAAGTCAGTCTGCCCCCCGCTCCATAATGGCATTTGCAGAAAGAAAAAGATGGGGTGTATGCCAAATGCAGAGCTGCCTTCTTACTCTCAGAGCCTGGCACAGTTGTAACTCTCAGTGACTATGGTGGAGGATACTGGGATTAGTAGTCCAAAAAAGAAACTTTTCCAAGCTCTGCCTTTACAATGTTTCACAGTCTTGGATCCTTGTGATGAAATGACTGAAAAGCCAACCTTGGGGCACTTTCTTTCCCAGCATTCTTGTTTTTCTGTACCATGTGTCCCAGACACATGATGCTGCCTTGAACAGAGGGAAGCCATTGGTCCTTCTAGCCCAGTTTAGTCAACTCTAACTGGCCATATCTCTCCACAGTTTCAGATAGGATTCTTTTTTTGTCTTACCTGGAGTTCCCATTCAAATACAAATCAGGGCACATAGAATCATAGAATCATAGAGTTGGAAGAGACCACAGGGGTCATCAGGAACATACACCAAAGCACTTTCAACAGATGGTCAGCTAGCCTCTGTTTAAAAACCTCCAAAGAAGAAGACTCCACCACATTCTGAGCCAGCATACTCCACTGCTGGACAGCTCTGACCATCAGGAAATTCTTCCTGAGGTTCAGCAGGCACCCGTGCTTAGTTTGCAAAACCAAATGAGATTGGGTATGTTGAGGGTTCCCACTCCATAAGCTTCATTATGTTCTTTCTGGGCCTTTCCACCCTACACTATTACAGTGCTATTGCTGCTATTATGCTATTATTCCACTTTCAACATCCTGTGGAGTTCTGGGGTTTGTAGTTTACTGAGACCAAAGAGTTCTCTGGCTGAGAATTCTAAATGCCCCTCCCTAAACTGCAAATCCCAGGATTGCATAGGATGTTGAAAGTGGAATAATAACACTATAACAGCGTAGTGCCAAAAGGTCCTCTATTGTACATACTGGAAAACCTATTGTACTACAAGGAAGAATCCACACTGTAAAGTCTGTCCAGCAGAACAAAAACTAATAGTACCAAGGAAAATAAACAGCAATACCATTGAGATTATGCATACTAATAGTCAAAAAGAGTTTCTTTAGACATTCATAAGAAAGGGTGGGAGACTATGAAGGAAAGTACCTTTGTTGGTATACGTGATAAAGTAATATCACATCTGCATAAACTTGTCTCCTGTTGAGATTTGGCATATTAATGGTGGTGGCAAATTCATAAGCCCACCAAAAAACTGTTTGGTAATGTGGCAGGAACATCCCAGTACTTAGAGTCAGAAATTACTAAGAAATGTGTTACAGGGATCTGTGTTTGCATGATGTTCATGACATCAGCTTATTAACCCAAATGTTTCACCTCGGGGCTAAGATATGTGGTGATGTGGGGTTATGGTTAACACACATGGCACCTGCAAAAATTGTGCAGTGGGCACAGGTCCTGTTCAGTGTTCCAGTCAATAAATGATGCTCTCCCCCACAATGCTCCATTCAGTACTCCCCCCCCCAATTCTCTGTATTTCACTCCCTGAACTACCAGCAAGTTAGTATTTTAGGCCATTGAGCACGCCTGGTCCTCACTGGACTGTTTTCCTGCATTTTTATTTCTTTGTTTGTTTAGGTTCTTCTCCAAAGCTTAGGTTTTCCCAGATTCAGCCGATACTTCCTTTCTGTGGCCACTTCCGCACTAGACTGTTATAGCACAATCATTCCACTTTCAACATTCTATGGAACCTGGAGTTTGCAGTTCAGGGAGGGAACGGCTGGCGCCTCCCTGAACTGCAAACCTCAGGATTCCATAGGATGTTGAAAGTGGAATGATAGCGCTATAACAGTCTAGTGCGGAAATGGCCTGTGTGTCATTGGTATTGTTTTGGTTTCATAAGGTTCCTACACTTACTTCTGAACCTCCAAAGCAAAAGGAACAATTACATGGGAGGGGGTAGATCTGCAAACATGAACTAAGGTTGTTCTCTACCAGGCAAAGGGCAAGCACTAGCACTGTGGCATGCACTTGTGAGAGCCTCTGAACCTGTAAGGACAAAAGAACCTGCTTTTGCTGGCACCCACTTTGTCCCACTTCCCTTATTTCTGGTTGAGAGGGAAAGCACTGAATAGAGAGCATGGGAAACAGCCGCCTGGGTCTGCCCTAGAGCTGCAGTGCAGAAACTGCTTCCCATCTGCCTGTTTGCATTCCCATCCTAATTTCAATTCTTTGTTATTAACAGATTCCTCATATCTTAAAGCTTAATTACATTTTGTATCCCAAGCTATTTTTGGCCATTTTGAGATTGAGTGTGTTGCAGTCTTCTTATTCTCCCTCTTTTCCTTCCCTCCTTGACTGTATGTGACCTATGCTTCTTCGCTGCATGGTCTTCTTGTATCTAGTGTGTGTAAGAGGCATCTGAAGTCTTGGCTCAGCTTGTCTATGTCCCACTTGTATAGGAGCAAAACATAAAATAGTCACAATAGCAATGAAATAACAGTAATCTTTTGTACAGTTATGCAAAAGACATAGCTGTTTTAGTTTGTGCCATTATAAAAATGGATCTTGTAGCACCTTTGAGACTGAGAGAAAGAAATTTATACCACAAGCTTTCATAGATTCAGTTGAGATCATGATGCCTTTGATGCAGTAGACTTAGGCCATTTCCACACTACACTGTTATAGTGCAGTTATCCTGGGGTTTGCAATTTGGGGAAGCATTTAGAACTCTCAGCCAGAGAGCTCTTTGGCCTCAATAAACAACAAACCCCAGAATTCTACAGGATGTTGAAAGTGGAATAATAGCACTATAACAGTGTAGTGTGGAAATGGATCCAGTCTATGAAAGCTTTTGCTATATACTTCTTTCTCTCAGTCTCAAAGGTGCTACAAGATACCTTTTTATCCTGAATGGCTGTTTACTTAACAGCCTTTCTGCACTACACTGTTATAGTGCTATTCCACTTTTGCTGTGGAATCCTGGGTTTAGGGATGGGCATTTAGAATTTTCAGCCAGAGAGCAATTTGGCCTCAGAAAACTACAAACCATCGGATCTTGAAAGTGGAATAATAGCACTATTTCAGCGTAGTGCAGAAATGGCCTCAGACTCTCTCAATTAAAAAGCAGCGCTTAAAAGCTATAATTTAGTCTGGATCATTCTAAACAACAATAAGAACATTTCCCTTGTGTGTCAGGAAGTTTATCTATCCAACTCCTTCTCAGTTTGAAGAGCCTGACCAGTACAAGTCCAGGAACAGAGCTTAAGAAAGTTACTGCATAATTCCCAGAATACTTTAGCAAGCATAGTTATGCTCATACCAACCAAGGTTTTCTAGAAACTCCCGTCCAAAACATTAAAACTGCTTAAGTATTACTGGTTCTTGAACAGAGGGTAATGCACTGCCTTTGGCTGGGGAAGGCTGTGGGCTTACACAAAGGGTACATCTACACTTTTATAATGGTTCCATACCACTTTCATTGTCATGCCTCTATTCTGTGGAATCCTGGGATCTGTAGTTTGGAAGTTACTTAGAATGCTCTGCTAGTGGGCTATAGTTATGTAGTTCAGGGGAGTGCATCTTACTGACCACTCTGTACTGTAAATGTGAGTTTGTTGTTGGATGTTATGGAATAATAGCACTTTTCATTTAGTGATGACATCAGATCTTATGAGAAAGAGAAACCTAGATTGCTGAGAGGTTTTTTTAAAAATATTTCAGATGTTCTTGTGACATTTTAAGATCTACATCTGTGCTTGAAGTCAGTTGCTACTAGAAGTTTTCCTCATATGGAGACTGGGAAAGAGAAAAACAGAGCTTAATAGGATAACAGCAGTGATAACAGGGCTTTTAAAAAATCCATGAAAGATCGAAATTCATCCTAACTTCCCCATGGGGGAAAATAATGCTAAAGTTTCTAAGGTTTTTTTTAAAGACAGCATTCATTTGCTGAAAGCTGAATGACCAGTTTCCTGATGAATCTTCTTGTATTTGCATTTTCGTAATCATTTCAGAAACTGTATGCTTCTTTGTTCTTAATAACATTGCTGAAAATAACCAGAAATTATATAATGGCTGCAGAAATCACATTTTAAATAAATGAAGTGAAAAATTATTTTTATTATTTTTTTTAAAAATTGTAACTCCAATTTATATGTAATTACCACCTATGAAAGAACCTTCCTGGTATGCATAATGACCACCTTTTGTCCTTGCTTGAAAAGTCAAGGTGTTTTCATTCAAGGCTTTGTTCTCCTCAGCTTATGCCTTGCTGGTTGAGAAAGACAGAGGCAGATGTTTTTCTGATGCGTCTCATAGCCCTTCTTCAACCTAGAAAACAGATCCACATAAAAACTGAGTTTATTCCAAGTTTTTTTTAAAAAAACCCTAAAAATAACTACCTGTTTCTTATTATTGCATTTATATAAGAAATTTTATCCTTCTTTTTCTTTCCCAAAAAGAAATAAATCAAAGCAGCGTACACTAGTGCTTCTCAGGCTATCTGATGTCTAGGACTAGGAATTCTTTTTCTAATGTGCCAGGGACTGTTGCCATGTTTGGCTACAACTGTTTCTTTCTTTCCTGGAAAACTCTCATGTACCAGCGGTTGGTGGCTCATAGACCAGAACCAGCAGGGACTACCATTTTGAATAGCACTGCCTTACACCATACAAGCAATAATCATTATCGTGCCTTATCAACAAGCAAAAAGTAGCAGGGGAAAAGCTCCCACACAAACAGAAAGAAAAATGAACGATAAAATTAAGTGACAATGAATCATTTATCAAGATGACTAAAATTTAAATATCAAGACAGAAGGCATCATGTAAACATTCGTATCATATTTCCAAGCTAATGGACACAAGACAGCTTACGAAAAGACTAAGGTAAATCTAAAAACCCAATGTTGAAATAGTGAAGATGGAATTAAAGAAGGTATCATATTAAAACACCATTAATTTTAAAAGGTGCTAAATCATTTAAAACCATAAATTTAAAGATAAAAATACCGCACTCACCTCTCATTTAAAAAAATTACCCACAACCAATTAATCATCAAAGACCTGTTTAAATAAAAAAAGTCTTTCCCTGCTGGTGGAAGGAGAACAGAAAAGGGCAAACCTACCCTTCTCTGGAAGGTAATTCTACTACCTGGGAGCAACCACTGAGAAGATTGTCTTGTGTCTTCTCACTAGACAATGTAGTGATGGTGGGTGGACCAAGAGAAAGCCCTGTCCTGAGCATCTTAAGACTTGGGTAGGCTCACACAGACCTCTTGAATCAATAGAAAAATTGTAGGTTAATATTTGTGTAATTTCCACTGCTCCGGTGGATCCACTCTAGTTGTGGTTAACAATTGAATTTAGTTCCACAGGTAGTATATGGACATCATAATAAACTAGGGTTCAGGACACTCTTGGCTTATCTTGACAGCCTATGTTTTGATGCCACCCATTTGTGGATGAAATGTATTCTGTGTATGCAGCATGTATGCAGCATGCTTATAGTCTTCATTTTCAATTCCAGTCAGTCAAATTAGGTTGCTATAACCAAAAAATAAGGCTTTCACAACAAAGTATAGGCACAGGTATGCTTTATCACTGGTTTTCTACCTCAGGATTATTTAGTCCAGCATTTCTCACCATTGGATACGCAGTTCAGAATCATCTGGAGGGCTGTCTGATTTCCATCCCTGCTCTATTTGAACACTAAAACTACACACACAGGGACACACATTTCCAATAATAGAAATAAATTTGAATGATGCTTTTCCTTCCCCCACCCCTTAATGAACAGATAATTCTTTTTTGCATACTTCACACTGAGCAATATTTATAACAGAATGCTGTTTACCATCTGAACTATGGATAACTCTTGCCAAAGCACTCAGTACCAAGCAGTATATGGTCCTGCTTACCAAATCAATGTTTATCTGTTGAACTATGTATGTATGATATATGTATCTTGCTGAATACATCAGGGCTCATACATTTGAACAACTAACAAGGCAATGTTTCTTTACCTCCACCTCCTTTCATGCATTGTAGAAGCATCCATATTTCTGTTAAGGCAGATATGGACAAAGAGTGGCCCACTGGCCACATATGATCCCCAAGGGCTATTTTTGTGTCCCCTATGGAAAAGAAACAGGTAAAATAATTTTTTGGAATTTTCTTTTTTTTGTACCCAAATATCCTCTGAGGTTGTGAGAGTCATTCTTGCCATGTTTTTGCCTCTCTCAGGCTATTTTAGGCCTAGGAGAGATTTAAAAAACAAAACAAAACAAGAAACAAACAGGAAGTGATAGGATCTTAGCCCCAGATACTAGTTTCTCTCCCCAAACCTAGTAGTGACTATTCAAGGCAACGTGAAACTCACACTGTGCACACGTTTCCCCCAGCCCACTGTGTTGCATAACCACTTTGTTTAGTAGAGGTGGGCAGAAGAGATCTGGATTTGCTGGTGGACCTCTGGATGATTTGCAGTGGATGATTTCTGACTTCTAGTTCTTCAACAACAGCAGAAGCAAAATAACCCATGTGCTCTAAATCATAGTTGTTGCACTTAACCCAGTGAGGAATGTTTCTGTGTTGAAGGAAAGACTATGAACCTCATTTATTTCTGACACTCAGAATATATTTTAGGGTTTGGAATTCTTTCGCTTGAAGTGTATGCTTTTTACCCCATTCTAGGTCAGTATAAAAGGCCCCGAAGCAAATCCTGTAGTCTGAAGCATGTCCATCCTTGCTCTGGGCCAAGCTTACTTTAGCTCATCTCCTCCACAGAGAGGAAGGCAGGTGGGTAGGTGTGACTTGAACTAAATTACAAAGAAGACAGACTTGAAATGGTCTGAGTTGATCTTCTTTAGTTGTTGTCCACCAATTAGGGCTAATTGTCCATGATCAAGTTATATCAAGCCTATTGAAGAGATGGCTTTCCATAGGGGGATTGTGGGACTGTTAAAATATTATGCATCTGGAAAAGGTTGTAGTCACTTGATGTCCTCCATTTGTTCTATAGAAATGGCTCATTCTTAGCTATGAATACAAGGAAAGCGTGAAGATAATACGCAGCATTTTAAAATAAAGCATACAGGTAAAAGACTGACTACCTGGTTGGCAATAAGTGGTTTTCTATTTAATGTGCTGGCATTGTTCCAAGGAAATCCTTTCAACGATGAAGCAGGGGCTGATGAAGTTTTGAAGAACTTGGGCTACATGTTTTCAATAACATATTTAATTAACAAGCTTGAACACAGTGAGGCACTTGAAATCATACTAAAACAATAGTTGCATATTAAGTTGGCTTGTGAATGCAGTTCTGAAGTGAACAGCTTCAAAAGGCCATCCAATTGCTGTGCAATTAAAAAATAAGTTTTAATTTTCGTTCAAGGTTTTTTCTTTCTCTTTCTGTGAATTCTAATCTCTGAAAAGAACTTTTCACTGTCATAAAAAAAAATCCATCTGCAACCTTCAAAAAAAAAAAAAGCTCCCTCAAAGACAGAAAATCACCCAACTTATAATGCTTCCTCCACATAGTAGCAAAAAGAGTTTTGACATACATTCTGAACCACACTATTTAACCATTGGCCCCTTTTTGCTTGGGACAAAATATCTCTGCTGTTCTCATTATTTTGTATTATATGCTTAGGATTTTGTCTTATCAATTTTGAAAGAAAAACAATAATAAAATATGAGGAATAGCATGCATGATGAGAAAGCTTAGAAAACATTAAGTTGCCAGAAAAAGACTTTAGAGTTTAATCTGGAGGGTAATTTATGTTTTCCTCCACAGCTTTGAAAGTTATTTTAAAAAAACCCAGCAGTACCAACTTCTGTCCCCCAAAGTTGTTGGTTTTGGTTATGTTTATGATTTTCAAATATATCCTGTATTCCCAATGTAACTGGACAAATATTTACTTTAAAAACATCTGAATATTACAAGATGCTCGTCTAGAGTACAAAACATGCTCTTATTTTGTGCATCTTGTTATAATTTTAACACCCACAACAGAACATAAGACACAACAAAAGTCAACAATGGAAACATGAGATATACCTCCATCTTAGGCCATGCCCCATCACTGTACTATGACTTTCATCTTGGGAAAAAGGCAGGATATTAAAGAAAGAAAGGGAGGAAGGAAAGGAGAAAGAAATTACAGACAGTAACTAGAAGTTACAGTTACATAGCAAACACATTATCCCTTATTAGACTACAATGGCAATGTTACTTGGTTATATTTTAGTTGTAGCAAAATGAATTAATTAGAAATAACTAGTTATTTTTAGTTACTTCTGATCTTAGTTTTCACCTGATATACTGAGGAAATGTCCACTGTTGGCTATAGAGTTTGTCTTGGATTTAGATCAGTATGCAGAATCTTTAGACAACTGTCCTGGCAGGGACACTTGCTTTGGTACAACTTCTGTCGATTTCCATGAGCCTAAGCTACTGGACAATAAAAATGTTAAATAGCAAGGTAAGTGCTATTTTAAATTGCCAACAATATTCTGCAGCAGGGGTAGGCAACCTGCTGCCTTCTAGATGTTTGGGACTGCAAGTATCTCAAGGGCCAGCCAGTATGGTTAATAGCCATAGGCTACTTCCATACTAGACTGTTATAGTACTGTTATTCCACTTTCAACATCCTATGGAATCCTGGGGTTTGCAGTTTTGGCCCCTCCCTAAACTGCAAACTGCAAACTGCAAACTCCAGGATTCGATTGGATGTTGAAAGTGGAATAATAGCACTATAACAGTTTAGTGTGGAAACGGCCATAGATTCCACAATTGCTGGAAGGTGCCACGGTGATGACCATTTCTTAGGAATGATATTACATGGGTTCATTTTTGGTAGTCATTTCAAAGGAAGCCATGTTGGCCATAAAACAAAATGAACAGGCAAACAAGAACCAATTCCTATGTCCACCCTGTGGTGATGCCTTTATTGGGCTAACTAAAAGATGGAAAATACATCACACTAGTTTCCAGAGCTTCACTGGTTTCTTCATGAGGCAAAGATGGTAAAATAGCATAGAGGGGAAGAAAATGATAGTGTTGTGGTCACAGTTTACATTCTGGATGTGAAGAAGAGGAATACATAGACGAGAAGTGAAGCCTCCTCTATGGCCATAAGCTGAGTAGAAGCAAAGACAATAGAAGAGGCAATGAAATTTGGATCTCCTGTTTCAAAGTGCAATACTCCTTATTGTGAATGACATTTTCCTTGTTTCCAAGTATGAAGCTGCAGAACCTAAAAAACTAAGGCCATTTCCACACTAGACTGTCATAGCGCTATTATTCCACTTGCAACATCCTATGGAATACTGGGGTTTGCAGTTTCGGGAGGGGCTGGCTGGCCCCTCCCTAAACTGCAAACTCCAGGATTCCATAGGATGTTGCAAGTGGAATAATAGCGCTATGACAGTCTAGTGCAGAAATGGCCTAAATGTAGCTTTTAATCATGGAGAGCCAGCATTGTGTAATGGTTTGAGCATTGAACTATGACTCTGGGAGACCAAGGTTCAAATCCCTACTCAGCCATGGAAATCTACTGGGTGACCTTGGGCAAACTTCACTCTCTCAGGCCATTTCTGCATGGGGCGAGGGAATCGCCCCGTGCCGCTACTTACTGGATCTTCTGGCTCCCTGGTCTGGTCCAGACTGCTCCGGAGCAGTGCATAGTCATAGATCTGCACTGCTAAGGAGTCCAAAATGGCGGCTTCCAGTTGGTCATGGGTCCTGATCAACCGCTGAAGCTTACCAGCCTAAAGCCCCCCCTCTGCAGATTGCAGGCTTGCATTGGTGCAAGCCTGCGAATCTGCACCGGAGAACAGGCACGCAGTGGTGCACTCCGGGCTTTTGAAAGACTGGAAAAATCAGGTCTTTCAAAAGCATGCTGGAGGATCACTTGGGGTCGTTCCGGAGTGGACTGAGGTGCGAATCTACACTAAGTAGTGTGGACCCAGTCTGCTCCAAGCTGCAGACGTCCTCCATGAAGGACGCACTGTACCGTTTTTATTACCCTGTGTGGAAATGGCCTTAGCTTCAAAGGAAGGCAAAGACAAACATCCTCTGAACAGATCTTGTCAAGAAAATATTGTAAGAGGTTCACTTTATGGTAATCATGAGTTGGAAATGACTTGAACGGACACAACAACAGCAGCAGCAGCAACAACAACAACAGTAACAACAACTCTTTCATCATAGGAACTTGTAGCTTCATACTGTCCGCTCACTTTCTCTTTGGAGTTGATGAGTAGCCAGAGACAGATTGCTACCCCTCGGCATCACCTATACATTTGTGAAAGGGAGATCACTAATTTTTGAAGGCTGTTGCAAGGAAGAAATAATTGTGCACAGGACCGCAGCTATTACAGATAGCAGAAAAGCGATGATTATGAGAAATATTTTGCTTTGGTTTCATTTCTCTGTCATATACTCAGGTCACACTGTGCCTCCACTATTACATCCTTGACGTGCAGTTACTTCAAGTGATCAGCAGCCTCTTGGGATCAGACTGAAAGAGACCAGCAGTGGAGCCCTTAGTTCTTTGCTGTGGTAAGTTTACTAAGCACCCTGGGGAGAACACAGCTTGTATTTCCTCAGAATGTGATGCACAATTATTGTCAGGTTTCTTGGGGTCAGTTCCAGTTGCTGAGGCCTGATGGATAAGATGCTTCAGTCAGTACAGACAACCACATGTAAATTTGACTATCATTCATATGACTTGTAAAATCAAGTAGGAGTAGATTCCTCAGGTTGATCCAGAAGGTTATAAATACCTCGCTGAATCAAATGAAAGGACCTTCTGCCTTGAAGGAAGCAGTAATGTGCCCTGTCTTGAAGAGGGTCTCTCTGGATCCTTAGGTATGTGAGAACTACCACCCTGTTGCTAATAACTTTTTTTTTTGGACAAGGTGTCTGAGCATGTGACAGCAAGCTGGGCAACTTCAGATATTCTTGGAGGAAACAGATTTTCTAGACTCACTTCATTCTGGTTTCAGGCTAGCACACAACACTGAAATGCCTTTAGCTGCTGTGACCAGCTATCTTCAGGTGAAAGTAGAATGGGGAGTGCTACCCTTTCAGTCTTTCTGGATCTCTCAGTGGTTTTTGATACTTCTTATCATGGTATCTTAGTGGATCAGTTCCATCTGATAGGAGTGAGAGGTATTCTCTTACAGGTTCTGCTCTTATCTGCAGGGCTGGTTCCAGAGAGTAGCACTGGGAGATTCTTACTCAGCTTCAAGGCCATTAAGCTTTGGGATGCAGCAGGGTTGCATCTTATACTTCATGCTGTTCAATATCTACATGAAACTTCTGAGTGAGGCCATGAAGAGTTTTGGGGTGGGGTGCCATGAGTATACTGATAACACTGAGCTCTCCTTGTTGTCAGAGTCAGTTGGGTTTCTGCAGACAGTGGACAAGTGCCTAGATTAGCCTTGCTCAAACTTTTTATCCTGAAAGGACTATTGAAATAATTTTCAAGTCCCAGGCAACCCCTGCATAGGAAGTATTATATGTATAGCCCAAATTATATATATCTATATGTATGTATGTATGTATGTATGTATGTATGTATGTAGGTATGTATGCTTTCTTGGGGATCCCCAAGCAATCTCACAAGGAACCTTTGGGTTCCAGGAGACCCCGGTTGAGAAACCCTGGCCTAGATGCCATAATGGGCTGGGTGATGGCAAATAAACCTGGTGAATCCTGATAAAGAAGAGGCTCTGTGCATTGGTGGTTTTAAAGACCAGAAACTGGCCAAGCTACCTGCTCTGGATGGTGTTTCACTCCCCCTGAAGGAGCAGGTGTGCACTTTAGGAGAACTCCTTAATTCATCTTTGTCACCGGAGGACTCTATTCCTCAGAGTGGCTTGCTCCACTTTTAACTAGTAGACCAACTACAATCAGCCCGCCACATCTGCTAGGATTGGGGTACAGGGTCCCTGCAAAAGTGGAAAAAACTGCAAATATCAAAATATACATGTGATTCTGTGAGAAGGGCGCCTAAGCATGGTGGGGAGAATGGACACTCAGTTTCCAAACCAGTTCAAGGAAAGGAGAGGGAAAGGGGTGGCTTGGCATGGTGGCCCTATACTTCTTTTCTCTTACTTATCTTCTTCCTTGGGTGTGGGGGGACCTTGGGAGAGGATTTGTGGAGCTGAGAAATTGGGATCTGATCCATCCTTAGCTGGCCAGGCAACTGCTTGTAGAGGAGGAGGACCAGAGGTGGGTTTTTAAAGGATAGCATGGCCTGATCAGAACTGCCAAGAAGGAAGGATGCCTCCGAAAAGTAGCACCTGGCATGGGGTAGTAGGCAGGGGCTGGAGAAACTCACAAATGATCAAATCTCTGAAAGTCAAACCTGCAAACGTGGAGGGCTGACTGTACAGACTTTCTGGGACAGGGATAACTTAGCTACAGTAGTCTATATGCTGTTAACTTCCCAATTAGATTACTGCAGTTTTCTCCAAATGGGGGCTGCCTTTGAAGATGGCTTGGAAGCTATACTTGTACAAAATGTAGCAGAAAGATTGCTGATTGGAGCACCATACAGACAATGCATAGAGAAGCTGTAGTAGTTGCTAGTTTGTTTCAGCTCTGAATTTGGGATGCTGGTGATACTGCCTTAAAGCCCTAAATGGCTTGGAATATCAGTCCATGGAGAGGTGCTTCTCCCTATGCATATCTGCCCAAGGGTTGAGCTTTACAAGAGGTACTGTTGTCTACCAGTGGGGCAGTGCAACATAGGAGAACAGGAGGTATAGTCTTCTTAGCTATGGCACTTCAATTGCGGAATGCCATATCCTTGGAAGTCTGATTGGCACCACCGTTGTTTTTCATTTCAGCACCAAGTCAGAACATGGTTTTTTATTAAAGATGTTGGGGGCTAATTTATTTTAAGTACACATGTTGTTAACTGCTGTCAAATTGACTTGTACTTATGGTGACCTTAGGAATGAGACAGCCAGCATGGTGTAGTGGTTTGAATGTTTTAAGCTATTTTAACCTGCTGATGTATTTAATACATTTTATCCTGTTTGGAACAGGTTATTGTTTTAAACTGGACTTGTTTTGGACTGTTTATATTGTTTTATTTGCTCTACATGAGATTGCATGATAAAGGATGAGGCATAAATATTTTAATAAATATATAAGTACGTAAATTTGTACCCTGCACAAAGAATATGTAGGAATATGGAGGGATAAATCTTACCAGTTCCTAATATATTCCTATGCCATTATCTCCTCTGTGGCATGGCTTGGCTAGGCACGCTGTAATCTTGAAATAGTTTCTAAGGCAGAAAATCTGAAAGGGCACATCTTAGTGACAACAAACAAACAAACACAATAAACCAATCAATCAATAATTCTCTATCTTTCAATGTTATTTCACAGTCTGCTCCCTGACCTTGGTATCCCATCCAGTCTAATGACAGATCAAATCATAGCATACTTTCTGACATTTCACAAAAAAGAAAGTGGAACATATGAGACCAAGAAGCATCAGAGTGGGGTCAAAAGAGTAAGAGAGGCCACAAGAGGGCAAAAATACTAATAAAAAAGATCACAGAAAACTTCTATTTTAAGCAGAGAAGCTATGGAGTTTTTTATACTGTATTTAGGGAATCTTAAATAATAATAATAAAAAAAAACAGGAGAGACTACTGGGAAGGGAAAGACTCTCTCTCTTGTTAGGTTAACTAAGTGAAAACTGAGTGAAAATTACTTTGGCAATTTGCAGCAATTGAATGTTCTAAGATGAAGAAGGATAGGGAGAGAAGGAAAAAGAAACTAGGACATTTTAAAAAGCAGGTAAGAAAGTGGGATGGCAGAAGATTAACCAGCTTGTACCTGACAAATCAGGACAGTTAGAGTGGAGACAGTACTGCATCAGGAATAGGCCAAGTGAAGGCCGATTGCATGTGGCTCCTGAGATAATTTCTGAAGCCACTGGCCAATTACACACCCAGAAGCCTGTTGGAGGAATGATTGGTTATTGTACGCCATATTCATTCTAGGTCTATTTAGTTGCATTGTCGTTCAATATGGGCAAAGAAGAGAGCCAGCATGGTACTGTTTTGAGTATTGTGCCATTTCCACACTAGACTTTTATAGTGCTATTATTCCATTTTCAACATCCTATGGAATCCTGGGGTTTGTAGCTTAGGGAGGGACTGTACTGAAACTTATTGAGTAACCTTGAGCATGTCACACTCTCTCAGTCTCAGAGGAAAGCAAAAGCAACCCCCTCTGAATAAAATTCTGCCAAGAAAACTCTCTGACAGGTTTGCCTTAGGGTCACCATAAGCTGGAAACAACTTGGAGCACAAACACCACCACAATGAGCAAAGAATAGAATCTAACAATCAGCAGATTGGTAGGATGGTGTTTCCTCACCTGCCCCAAGATAGAAAGATCTGCTTTAGTCAATGGTACAAAATTGTAATTAATAAATTAGGAATATATATCTTACTTTGTCCAGAGCTACGGAGATCCCAGGGCAGGGTTGTAGTTGTTTTGTGTGCCTTCAAGTCATTTTTTTACTTATGGCAATCCCAAGGTGAGCCTATGATAGGGTTTTCTGGGGCTGTGAGTGTGTGACGTGTCCAAGGCCACCAAGTGGGCTTCCATGTCTGATGAGGGAATTGAACTCTGGTCTCCAGAGTCGTAGTCCAATGCTTTACCATTTACCATTACAGGTAAATACAATAAAACAACTTAAACAATTATCAAACATAAGTTGTTGTGGGTTTTCCGGGCTTTGAGGCCGTGTTCTATTAGTATTTTCTTCTGATGTTTCACCTGCTTCTGTGGCTGGCATCTTCAGAGGATCTGGTGGCATGGAAGTGAGACAGAGTATATATACTTGTGTAGTTCCCGGGTGGGAGGAAGCAATTTGCATATGTTAAGTTGTCCTGTGTGACAGCTTATTGTTAAATGGAATATCCCCCAGGGTTGAGTTGTTAGTCAGGGGATATGCATAATAGTGCGTTAAGTACATTAGCCGTCCATTGTATTTTTCTTCTAGAGGGACCTCTAGAGTCTGGGTGGTGTTCATTGGCATATTTTGAATCTTGATTTTAGTGTTCTTCAGTACTGGTAGCCATATCTTGTTTACTTCCTGAGTTTCTTCTTTCCTGTTGAAATTGTCCATGTTTTTATGGATTTCAATGGTGTAGTCTGACATAGTAGTTGTTGGAATGGTCCAGAATTTCTGTGCTTTCAAAAAAGCATTCTGTGTCCAGGTTGGTTTACAACATGTTCTTCTACTGCTGATTTTTCTGGGTGGATCAGTCTGCAGTGTCTTTTGTGTTCTTTGATTCATGTTTGGACGCTGCACACACACATACCTTGCAGCTGTGGGCAGGTCTACATAGGGATTTCAATATGCAGCATCAACAGACATCAACAGACAAAACATCAACAGACACAAAATACTCCCTTTTTATATTTCAATTAAGTTGCAAAATTTGACTCTTTCCATCTACTTTTTACATTTGATTCTATACTGCAAAACTGCTTGTTTGTTTTGTTCTTTTCCTGTAGCATGATACAACTGGATCCCTTGAAGAATATTTTGTAGAAATTTTAATGCCGATGCTTTTTTTTTTTTTGGCATGCATCTTATATTTATTTATAACATGAAATAATATATGTTCTTATATTGTTATAATAAAATTATATATATTAGAAGAAAAAGAAACAAGCTACAATAGCTTGCCGGAAGAGGGAAATACATTTAATATTTCTCTGGAAATAATGCTACACTGATCCTTTATTTTCTCCTGTTCCTCATCTTGGCAAGTAGTAGCCTTCAGTTGTCATCCAGTTATATGTAAGTTGCCCTGTATCATTGTTCTGGAGGTCAGTCACCCAATGTGGTATGGAAAAGTTGATTTGTTAATTAATGTAATCATCTCTTTTAATAAAGGCAGGATAGGACTGGCAGAGGAAGCTTGTTATCAATCCGTGGGCACTGGCAGACTGTAATTATAGGTAATGATGCTTTTGTCTCGTGGCATGCTGAAGATCATCTTGTACTCCTCCTTGCAGACAGAGCAAAAGGGCTGCCACAACAAATTTTCCTCGCTGACCTTTCTTTCCCCTCCCTCCAAGGAGAAAAATTATAGCTTGTTAGGTGGAAGCAGCTCATTCAAGGCTTCAATTTTCTTGAGTGTCCCCCTCTTATTGGAAATACCAGGTGTGTTGTAGTGGCTGCAACAGCTACTATTGACTTCAGTTTCATGTCCAAACTCACATGGCATTCTACAAGTTTTTGATATTTTTTCCCCTGTTCCCCCCTCTCCTCCCCCTTCTCTTGAGAGGCTGTGGTTGAAATAATGGGAAGAGCATTGTCACTGCAACAAGTCTTTTCCATAGTGTGATATTCATTAAGGCATCAAAATGATATTACCCAGGCTTTAGGAAAAAAAACAACAACCCTGATGTCTGTGTATATTATAAAATAAGTCAGAAGAAACATTTTCTTCATCTTATGGCTTATGTATTACATTTCTTACCCCAGTCTGCTGCCTGGGAATCTGAAGGCCTCCCATGGTGGGCAAGTTGTGGCCTTCCAGATGTTGTCAGGCTGCAGATCCTGTCAAACCTACTCAGAATAGTCAGTGGTGGCAGACAACGGGAGTTGCAGTCTGAGTCATTCCTACCCCAGTCCAATACTCTTGGCTAGCAGGAGGCAATCTGGAGCTTTTGAGATCATTTGGACTAGTTCTGCACCTATCCATCAGCCACATTTTATGGGACTGATAGGAGCTGCAGTGTAAACCAGTGCTACTCAAAGTGGGGGTTTGTGGACCAATACACGTGGGTGAACTATTGCTTTTCAGTCTGCAGTGAGTGTTAATAATAACGTATAATAACACTCATTTATAATGCCCTTTACATCAAAGGGTGGAACATCGACATACACAATTAGGGACAAAGACAATAAAACAGAACACCACAACAATACATGGAATGAAATCCCCGACACTTCACCAGTGGCTACTCATCTCAACATCTTAAGCATAACTCAGTGGCTTAAGATGATGAGTCAAAGTGGAAGATCTTCAATGATTTACAAAAACGGGTGAGGTCCTTCTGTAGTCAAAGGACCAAAGGAAGATCATTCCACAAATGCAGAGCCAGATCTTAAAAGGCTCACAGCCTTGACAGAGCTGTACGTGTTGGTCAAACAGACAATAATCCTTTGCCTGTAGATCTCAAGTGTGTTGTATCCAATGGGAACCAATATGGTGCTAGTCCCTGGCACTCTGGAAAAAACAACACTGCCAGTCCCACATATTAGACACCTTAAGAAGCACTGGTCTGAGTTATCTGGAGGGTGTCAGGATGATCTTTGGGCACTATATTACACCGAGAGTTTTAAATACCTTTCACAAATTTTAACTCTCAACACTCCATGTTTATTTGTGATTATTTGGCAAGCAAACAGGAGTCAGATTCTCTGGCACGCAAGTTGTGCAGGGCACTTTGAGAGGCCAAGCAGGGAATTGAATACAGGTCTCTCCAAGTCCGAATCCTACACTCAAATCACTATGCCATGCTGGCTCATTTTACATTTAGACAAATGCATTTTTAAAATGGAACTACATCTACATTTTAACTAAAATTTCAGTTCTTTTCATCCTGGTTGGGAAGTAATTTGCAGATGTTGAACAATTCTTACACAAAAGCAAATGAAACACAACTGTCACCCAACTGGAGATACAACTATTCCCATCTTGGAAATAACCATGTAACTTTTAAAAATTAAGACCCTTTTCGCATGCAGTTTCTGTTGCAAGAGAGCCCCTTGAGCGTTGTGTGAATGGGAGTGTCGGTCCATATGACGCACTCCCATTCATGCGACACTCATGAGCCTAAAGCGGGCTGCGTGCAAATTTTTTTGTTTTCGGCTGGGAACAGAAAATACCGCACGGTCGCGTAATGCTCCCGGGGCCCTCGCGCACTTACCTGCTGTGTGGTGCGTCAGACGAGCCAGGCCAGTCATGCTTCCTTCCCCAGCGCAGCCTACAGCTCCCAGGCTGTGCTGCGGAAGGAAGGGACAGGGCGCTAGTACGACTGTTGCGCAACCAGGAAGCAAGCTGTGGGATGAAGGAGCAGGGAAACGTTCCTGCTGAGGCTTTTTGCACAAGACCCCCCCCCAGCCATGCAAACGGGTAAAGTGCAAAAAGGGCCAAGAGTTTGTCAGGAGAAAAAAAAAAGACCACCAAGAAATGGCTGATTGTACAAGATTAACATATAGGCATTTGTTGCTAAGCGCTCAAAAGTCTGCTTGAACCTATGAAATTGTATATTTCGTTTTCCTTCAGATTTTGTTTTTAATTTTTCAAGTTCTTTACATCTAATCACTGTAAAAAATGTTACTATGTTACTACAAATATCAAATCAATATTCTCACCCATTTTTATTAGCAAGATACATCCCAGAATCCTCTGTAACATATCAGCATCCTGTGATAGATAGTCAAAGCTCCTTAACAAATAAATCGATTTGGAAAATGTCCCCTGGAGCTAGAAAGTCTGAAAAGCACTGCCAAAACTGTATTGCTATTGACTGTAATATAAAGAAAGCAGTAACGATAACAGTTACAATGATGATGATGAATGCCAATGAAAAGTGATGAAGGGTCCATGTGCCCACAGAATTTGAATAAAATAGGACTAGTTTATCTCTGTCCTCTATGACTGTGAATCCCAAGAGATGATGTGTGAAAATGAATGCCTGGGCCTCAAAAGTAAACAGCATGTGCATTCCCCACCCCACTCAACTTATTTGAATTCAAACAATTTGCAGCAAATGGCCCTGCAGTGAAGTAGATATTTCCTTCCTAAGTGGCTTTCCCTTTACACTTGGCTAATGTTTAGTTGTATATTCATAAGCAAGAGAAAAGATCTGAGGACCTGTGGCCCAGGCCTATTATGTGCTATTCCATCTGTTTGTGATGAACCAGAAAGAGCTCTGTGTTAGGTCCTGCCTTATGGCAATCCCTGGTCTGCAGTTGCTATTTTCCCACACTTACTTAAGCTTCTCTGCACATGGACACACACAAAGCAGATGCCGGTGCCACAGCAGGCCTGAGAGGCTCCTCCTGAGTGTGACATATTTTTATATAGCCAGGTCCTCAGGACTTGCTGCTGGCAATACCAACTATCCAGACAGAAAAAGCTGCTGATGGTTGACATCAGACAACCTGAAACTGGTTTATTGATTGTTTAAAAGAAGCAAGTGTGCCAATTCAGCAGTTATAGATGACAATGCTTTCACAAGTCTAGTTGCTTTAACAAACTGTCTGTCTGACAGGATGGAGGGATAGTTAGACAGACACACAGAATAAGTGAATTTAAACAAGATTATGGCAAAGTTTTTAAATGATAGTCCTCAGATCACCACTGGATAAAAATGAGCTGATGTTAAAAAAAAAAACAACCCTCAAGACTTAATAACATTTTTTCCTGCAGTGAAATGGGAAGTTATAAAGGGCACATCAAAGCAACTTACCACAACCTGATGCCTTCCAGATATTTTGAATTATCCCTCCATGAAACCCCAAACATTGTCCCACCTGGCTGGGATGGAAGAGAGCTGTAGTCCATATGGATGGTAACAATTTGAAGGTATTGCATTAAAGCAGAATGTAGGAAAAATGAATAGCATGCTTCTTAAACATAACCTTTGGTACAAACTTTCACATACATGTATGTTCAACTATAAATGTATTCTTAGCCCTTGCACAATGGTTTCAGGTATGCAAAACAGTTTCAGTACTGTTTTGTATGGTCCTATGAGCTAGAGTAGAAACAGCACAAATTTGCAACAACAGCAGAAGCCAATCACAACTTTTTTGCATAATTTTTCTCAGTTGAGGAAGTGGGATAGTGACTATTTTAGAGCTTCCTACTCAGTTGATGTCCACTGTCTCATCGTCTTGTGCAGAAATAAGTCTTTTAAAAAATTTCCAGGTCCTCCAAAGAAAGCTTTCTAGAATGCCTAATTGCCATGAGGGCATTTGGGAGCCAGTGTAGATTGGAAGAGAAAGATTAATTTCTCCCACTCTGTGCAGTATAAAATATTACGCCCACACAAAAGTTAGTGATTTCAAAAAGCTTCTATTGGCACCAACACATTTTTTAAAAAGCATAAAATAGAAATATAATAGTATACTCCTATTTATTCATATTTAGGACATAGGGTATATGAAAATTATTTTAGAAATGTGCTGTATTTGTTTTCTCTACTGTTTTGCTTTGTCATAACTTTTGAATCACAAATTGGCAGTGCCTTATGTTGTATATTTTTTGAGGAAGGGAGCTGGTGTAATCAACAAATATTATTGTGTGTCAAACATACATACATACATATATATATATATATATATATATATATATATATTTATTTATTTATTGGTGGCATATGAATTCAGTGTTATATAGATCTAAGAACATTGCATAAGATGCCTCTGTCTGAAATCCCACATCACCTTACCAAATGCCCACTAGTGGGACAGACCTAGTTTTTTTTTTCCTCTCTCCACCCCTGCAGCCCTCCATGTCATCTGAAAACCTCACTCTGGAGGGTATCCCACCCTTCCAAAGCAGGTTCAGACATTATGGGGAGAAATTAAAGATGGAGGAGAATTGCCTCTCCTTCTGGTTCTACCGCTGGCAGCAGTTCCTTCCATGCATTGATTCCCACCCTTTGCTTTTGTGATAATTATGAGACGTTATTACATTTAAGGGCTGTTAAGAGTCTGGGCCCATAGAGCTCAGATTATATTCAAAACCTGAAGCTTTTTCCAATGTGAAATGAACACTAAAAATATACACCTATTCAGACTAGTTGCTATTGAGCAAAGTTCATCAAAGTTAAAGTGTGGATTTTCAGAAAGCTGTAGATAATTATGCATTCATCAGCATTCATTGGCTTCTCTGGCAAATAACTAACTTTGTTGCAAAAGGATAATTAAATTATAGCCTGCTTTCAGCTTGTCTTTTCCATGCCACTAGGATTTTCAATTAATTCATTATGTTCATTTCTTTGTATCAATGGTCTTCCAGGTGTATTGTTTTAAAAACATTAGACTTAGGTATCAGGTTTTCGTTCTGTTCTAAACCATCTGATTTTTTTATTTGTGGTTGAGGTTCACTGCCCTTGGCCTCTGTTTCCTTCTTTGATTTGGAAATACACTTTGTTTGTTGTGTTCACTTTATAGGCATACCTCAGTTAACACAACTTCTAACAAAGAAGCTCCTTTACAAAGGCCATTTCTGCATGATGTTGCTATCCTGCAAAAGCAGTGGGTTGTTTCCCATCCAGGAGTCATGCTACCACATGACATGACACATGATGTTGTCACTATCCAAATGCTATCCCATCCTCACGCCTTGCAAAACTACCTTATATTATTTCTAGGCAAAATCCATTAAGATCCTCCTTTAGCGCCTCAGTCCCACCAGCCAGCTCAGTGCGGTGCCATAATGGCGTTTGATAGCGCTTCCTCTTGTCGCGGATCCAGGATTGGGCAGGGTATGGGCATGCCCAGCTTGTCCCTCCCTCAGCGACTTCCATGGCACGGCAAGTTTGGAATCTTATCACCTCTTTGTGTTTATTTTAAATTCTTCCTTTTAGTTAATTTTTACCCATTTTTTAAAATACTTTGTTTAGTGTTATAGAACACAAATGCAATAGTGTGCTGTCATGTCATGAGGTTACAACATGGTTGTGCTAGTGTATCTTACAAAACAAAACAAAACAAAACAAATTGACCAATCAGGAATGGTGGGCTGGGAAGAAGGCGGGGCAAGAGAATGGCCAAGGATACTGGAGTGCAGAATGAACACCGGTGGCAATATCGCTACTCATCCGCTTAAAGTGAAGGGTGCAGAAGAGAATGTTCCTAACCTGCTACCATTGTGTGAATGGCAATGCTGGGATTATAACAGAACACACTAGTGAGGTATGGTGCAGAAAAGACCAACGTCTTTTTACTCTACCTTTTCCTCCTTGTCCTTTTTTTAAAACAACATCAGCATTGCGATGATAGTAAAGGAGGGCTACAGAAACATGGATTTGTCAGGTTATAGCAGCCCGACAGCAAAAAGCATTGCTATAAACTTTGAGCAATGGGATTCTAATTCTAGCTGATCTTTCTGTAGTTGTGTGTGCCTGCCTACAACAGGGAAGGTAAACAGAATCTGCCCCCATTATCCCTCACGAGCATGTAGAAACCACAAAACAGAGAAAAGGGGGGAAATCAGATAAGACTGGTTCACCAACTATGCACAGCACATTAAAGAAATATAAATGTATAAGTTTGGCCACTGAAATGGAAATCATTAAAAAAAAAACTAAGGCTGGTGGAAAAATCCCTGGATATATTTTGGAAGAAGGCTTCAATTGGTTCCCGGAAGGATAAAAATTAGTTCATTTAGTTATGCAAGGCTTACCTGACCTGGTTGCTTCATTTCACACAGCGTATTGTTTATTTTGAATAAAAAGTTTTGCTGGAACATGTTGAACTTTTTTTTTTTGTGAGTGTAGGAACCTAACCTAATTCTTTCCTTGTTATTTATGACTCTCATAACAAATTTTCTGTTAAAGAAGTAATGATCAGGAACACATCTACTCTGTTAATTGAGGTAAACTGAAATTAATCAAAGTAAACTTCACATAGGCCATTTCTACACTACACTATGGCCATTTCCGCACTACAGTGTTAAACTGCTGCTATTCCACTTTCAATGCCCTGTGGAATTCTGGGGTTTGTAGTTTACTGAGACCAAAGAGCTCTTTGGCTGAGAATTTGAAGTGCCCTCCCCTAAACTACAAACCCCAGAATTCCATAGGAGGTTGATAGTGAAATAGCAGCACTTTAACACTGTAGTGCGGAAATGGCCTATTATAGAGCTATTATTCAATTTTCAACATCCTGTGGAATTCTGGGGTTAGTAGTTTACTAAAGCCAAAGAGCTCTCTGGCTGAGAATTCTAAATGCCCTGCTTAAACTACAAATCCCAAGATTCCATAGGATGTTGAAA
The DNA here is from genome assembly GCA_948474755.1 of Ctenosaura bakeri. Taxonomy (NCBI): domain Eukaryota; kingdom Metazoa; phylum Chordata; class Lepidosauria; order Squamata; family Iguanidae; genus Ctenosaura; species Ctenosaura bakeri. Next base: position 715,451 of record CAOLHI010000121.1, on the reverse strand, counting down.
GTAGAATAATAGCACTATAACAGTATACTGTGGAAATGGCCATAGTCTTTGTAAGAGGTTGGTTACTGCTTCATGATACAGGTATACCTGTATTACGAAGCACTAACCAACCTCTTGCAAAGATTAATTGAAGTTTCGGAACAACATTTGTTCAGAATTAAACAAAAGTAAAACCAGTAAAGTAAGCAGTATTACTAGGCTATGAGACTTGTCAGCCTGGTCTGTTCTCTTTGTAAATTCTAAAGATTTTATTGATTTCATTTTAGCAGTATCGCTGCTAAACTGTATGCATGTTTAACTCATAAATGTAGGACTTGCCTTTTAATTTCATCTTGGAGACAGACATATTATCTCATGTTGATGCAAACTGTTGTTGCAACAGCACCCTAGCTGTGCATCTTCTGCACCCTAGTTGTGCATCTTCCTCTCTCATCAACTTTCCATATGTAAAGAGATTATTTCTACCAATGCACTGTGCATCATTATTTCTAGCTTGAATGAGACCCTGTGATGGTAGGTCATTGTGATGCATTTCCCTAGAGCATCTGGAGCCTTAGCATCCTGTCCCCCAAACTGCACAGGTCTGTGGTTGAGGCTGTGAAAGTTCAAGGTAAAGTGCAAAGAAGCTAATCTGTCAACAACGTGAAAGAAAGAATATAATGTTTACTGCTTTCATGGCACGGGAGCTTAAGAAAATTGACAGTTCCCATATTTTTCAAATGCATGGTTCAATTTGTGCACATTTTATATCTACCCAATAATTTGCCTGTTGTATTTTCCCTTTAATTACTGGTTCTACTGTTTCCCAGTCTTGTTTCTCAATAATATGGATATAATGATGCCATTCCTATTTCTTGTTCTGTTATTTCTTCTCTAATGTTTTATTGAACACAACTGGATGGCTGTTGTGTTTTTTTGTGATTGTTTATCACTCTTCTCCTGTCTTTGACAGAATTTTGTTCTATAGTCCTCTACCCTTTGCATTTGTTTTATGTACTATCTTCTTCTATGTTCTCTGTTATGGATCTACAAGGATGCTTTTCTTTCTCTTCTTGATTTTTCATTTGTTAAATGACATCTGTCTCTCTATAGAAATTTTCTTCGTCTTTAAACCCAGTTTATCTAAAGTGGAGCCTTTAATTTGCTCTCCTCTTGCTTCTGTCCCTTCCCCTTCCCTTTCTTTAGAGTTTAGCCATTTCTACACTAGACTGTTATAGTGCTATTATTTCACTTTCAACATCTTGAAGAATTCTAGGGTTTGCAGTTTAGGGAGGGACTTTTGAGATCCCTACTTAAACCGCAAACCCCAGGACTGCATAAGATGTTGAAAGTGAAATAATAGCGCTATAACAGTCTAGTGTGGAAATGGCCTCTGAATCTATTTCTTCAAGTTCTTCTACAAAAGCTTGCTGTTAAACTTTGGGAAATACGATGAACTGAAGACCATTTTCATCCCTTTTCTCATTATACCTTAACTTTGCTGAGATACTCTTGCTTACATGGTTCCAGTCATGTTTAAGTGTCCTCTGGCTACTTCGTTTGTACATCAGTCACTTTTCCTTCTTGCATTCCACCCAATGGGTGGGGATGTCTGAAGAAAGGTCCCAGAGCCTGGTGTCTGTATGATGTAACTATCCAAGTTTTATTTACCGGTATTTTATTTATCTCCTTCCTTTCTCCTTGCACAAGAACCAAGGCAGCTTGCATCCACTTAAAGTTTATTACTGTATTCTTCAGTATTCTAAGCAGCATAGGAAGCCTAATAGATAGATAGATAGATAGATAGATAGATAGATAGATAGATAGATAGCGTTGCCAGACCTCAGGGCCTGCCCCTGAGTCTCAGGGTATGATCCTTCTTATCAAGTCTTCAAGGTGAGGAGAAGGAATCTCAGGATAAGAGAGCTGACTTGAAAGGTGTTTGTATACAATACTCCCTCTTGTGGTGCAGCCTCCACATGTATGAATGTGAGGTCCTGTTAAGTCTCGTGTCCCATTATAATCAATGGATGTGATGGGTGCACACTTGCGCTGCCACAGGTGCATGCACATTGTGTTTGCTGACTACAGTAGGAAGTGACACTCATGTTTTTTGTTTTACACAGAGTTTCCTGGAACAGAACCCTGTCATATATGGTGGGAGAACTGTATATATTTTGTTCATTTGTTAGACTTGGTCTTTTTTTATCTGAATGGCATACTCTGCACAAGTGGGATCGATGCTTAATGATGTCATCAAGAGCTGTCCCTTGCAGGAGTATCAGCATCCAGCTCCACTAACATCACAAAGGGCTGTCAATAGGTCTAAGGTTTTGGCCCTGAAATCTAAGGGCCTGAAATAGTTCTGATTTAGCAATGGTATATGTAGAGCAGAGTACATGTGGAAAGTGGTAAAGAGAGACAATAGAGATGCAACAGGGGGCGGTGAGGTGGGGGCCAGGTAGCCTAATTGAATCGCCCCCCCCCCAGTATGTGATTAGGATTACTAAGGGAGCATGTTCAAACACACCTCTTGTTTCCAGTTTAATGGTGATGTAGACTAGATTGCCTGTACCATTCCTTTCTGCCCGAAAGAACTGTGCCCATACTGTGGAAGTAAAACGGTCCCTGTGTCATGATGTGAAACCTGTGCCTGTTTGATAGGAGCTACTGCTCCCTAACAGTGCCAGGGGTTATGCTGAGATGCATTTTGGTACAGAGGAGCAGGTGGCACTGTTCTTAGTGCTAAAACTAATATGACTGTATATACCATTTATTCTTCAAGAAACACACAAAACCATGGACTTGTATTGCTTTTCATGGTAGCATAGACTTGTACATTGTAATTTTTCCTTTTTAAAAAAATGTACATATACCGGCTGACCATATGAACATGTTCTCATTCCCTCCTCAGGCCTTTGAGCAATTTGCAGCCCTTTGTTAGAGCATAAAGGCTCCCTGAGCCTCCTACTTGAGTGCAGAGTTTACCAGCTGCTATCTACTACTAGGCCTCATTAGAGGCCTGCTGTTCTGCTGAGAACTAAACCACATGCTACACCCTCCGTTGTCTGCCTATTAGCCTGTTGCTGCTCTTTAAATTATGAGGTACAAAGGGTTGTTCTCTTTCTCCACTGAGAACAGCGATTCTTACTCCCATTTCAAGAGGCTTCATATCATGATCTCTCTAACTAATTAAAGGTTTGCAGACAGTCCACAGGTTGCTACAGAGAATTTCTCCCCATGGTTGACATAATCCCTCCTCCCTTTTTCTTTCTCCCTCTGGAAGTTTAAAGCTGGTGTGTCTCATCTTCTCTGGTGTCTCATAAAATTGAATGCAGTCATTGTGTTGAATAGTTAAAAGGCAATTTTTGTTTCTAGCCAGGTATTAAGGCAAGTCTTGCAACTGCCACTCAGAAAAGTGAAGAAAATTCTTGAGAATAAGATGCTGTAAAACTGTCAGTGTTGATTTGTGAAAATAAAAGGAATTCTCTCCCTCTTTTCTTCATTCCATAGTGTCAACACATAAATCTACAGTGATGTAGACTCAAGTAGATTGACTCGGACTCAAGTCAGACTTAAGTTGCTTCAGTGACTTGACTCAGAATCGACTCAGCAACAAATGATGCAGTGACTTGACTCAACTCGAGACTCATACATTTTTAGTAACTGACTTGCTGCCCTTGGTTCAGTGACATAACACACTCATCCAGAAACTTTATGACTTTGAACAACACTTCCAACACTTACTGGTCATGTGACAATCTGTTTCAAGCCCAAAATGTGGGCGCATTTCTCAGAGGGGAACAGCAAATGGGTTAGGCGATGGGCTTGACGCAGGACTGAGGTCTGCTCAGCAGCCTGTCCCTGCTACATAGCAGGTGAGCCTTCTAAAACTTCTCCTAAGATCAGAAGACAAGACTCACCCCCAGAGTGCAGGGTGCATTTCTCAGAGGGAAACAGCAAAAGTGTTAGGCAACAGGCTTGAGGAGGAAGGATCCTTCCTTTTAAAGCTTTTGAAGCTTCAGTAATGGGGAGTAAGAAGGATCCTATTCCTCACTTCTGAAGCTGCAGATGGCAAATTTGCAAAAGTGGAGGGCTGATTCTGCTGATTTTATTCAACTGTGTCCAGAAATTCTGGAATATAGGTTGGGTTATAAAGTTAGCTCCCAGACTTGAGACTTGACTTGAGATTTGACTTGAAAGTATCTTCAAGGACTTGCAACTTGACTTGAGACCTGAAAGTAGAAACTTGAGACTTGACTTGAGACTTAGATTAGGAGGCTTAAATACATCACTGTAAATCTACTGTGTTTGGTTCATATATATGTTTGTTCTTACACAGCAATGTCTTCCAACCAGTGCCCTTCAGATATGGGACTACAGCACTAATTCTAGTAACTATTTTGACTGGGTAATGAGAGTTTTAATATAAGAAATTTGGAGACTTCCAAGCTGGGGACAGATATTGGATATACATGAAATTGATCATATTTAGCTGGATTTGGGTCCCATTGATGTCAATAGAACTTACTCTATTGAGTTGCAAAACTAGCAGAAATTCTGTAAGCTGTTGATCATTCACCCATGGAAATGTTCACAAATGCCACATCTATAAAATCTGAAAACAACTGAAGCACTATCTGCTCTCATTTGAATTTGCCTAGGTATTATGACTGCAATGGCTCCTCCTATAGGGAGCCCTTCTCAGGAAAGTATACAGTGTACAACTGAAGCAAGGGACTTTTCTGTTGCGGCACCCTGTCCCTGAGGCACCCAACCTGGAGATGCTTGATTGGCAATTGGATTTCATGACCTTCTGCCACTGAGCTATGAAACTTGTATTCACCCACTCTTTCCAATGTATGGAATGATTGATCTGGTCTGATGTGTAGATTCCAGGCAGGCTGGCTGGCTGGCTGGCTGGCTGGCTGGCTTCCTTCCTTCCTTCCTTCTTTTTAAAATCAAAGCAAAAAAAATCCAAAAAAAGCCAGATCTAAATGCAAAAGACATTCACTGTGAGCTATTCTGTGTCCAAGAATTAGTTTTCAGTAGGAAAATTAAATTGAACTGAATAAATTAAGTCTTGATTGCCCCTAAACTCTTTTTCATTTCAGTGCCTGAACTTAGGTGGAAACCATCTTGTTTTACTATTGATAAAACAATTGGAAGTCAGAAAGACATCCTTGCTGATATATTGCAAATAAGCAAGAAATCTGCTTGTGATCCCAATCTACTTTCTATCCAGCCAGCCCTGTTTTAGGTAATACTCTTTTTTAATGAAAAAAATTTATACAACATGAGGGAAGAAATGAGCAAAAGCAGGAGTTGGACCTTGGCCATGAGAGAGTTCTCTTTGAAAGTCTTTGCAAGCACAGCTGTGCAGCAGTGGGTGCAATTAGTATTTAACAAAAGGATGCTGATTATGTAGAATAAATGATTCTGAAATCTATTGTCATAATTGCTGGGGGTGGTGGTGGGTGAAATGAATATAGCTGATTCAGTGTCACCAGCTGATTGAATGCATGCAGCAAAAGTTAACGTACATTGGATGTGGATTTATATTAAGATCAACTTGTTCTCTATTTCATTGTGCTGTGTACACTGGGCGGGCAAGTTTCTGAGCATTTTGTTCATAATTTAGAAGGCAAAAATAGAAGATGAAATAGCTACTCTGAGCACATGGTTGCAAAGTCATGTTAAAGGCTTAATGTCTCTCTCCCCCCCCTCCCTCCCTCCATCCATCCACTCATCCACATATATATAATACCATTGCATTTTAATTGGGTGGGTCCTGAATAAAAAATCCTACTTCTGGAAAAAACATCCCACAAAGTCTAGCATTCATGGAGGAGGTCAACTATTTCTGGGCTGTACTCCTTTAGTTGCCACTGAAGGCTAACATGAAAGTTTGTTGTTGCTCCTGTGCCTTCAAGTTGTATCTTACTTATGGTGACCCTAAGGCAAACCTATCACAAGGTTTTCTGAGGCTGAGAGTGTGTGATGCATCCAAGGTCACTCAAGTGGGTTTCCATGTGGAATCGAATCCTGGGCCCTTTTTGCACAGCATTTGTCATGTGAAAGGGTGCCTGGAGCATCGCATGATTGTGAGGAGTGATCTGTACTATGCATTCACAATTGTGTGACGCTCCAGGGTAGGGCAGGTGCCACTAGTGCACTTTTTCATTTTCGACTTTCAGCCAAAAATGGTGTGCGATCGCGTGTCGCTCCAGGGCCCCACATGCACTTGCCGTGCTTGTTCGGAGTCACGGCGGTCGCACTTCCTGCCCCAGCGCAGCCTGGGAAACTCCCAGGTTGCACTGTGGAAGGAAGAGGTGGGGCTCTCGCACTACATGCTTGGGACCAGCTGAAGGAGGGACGCGAGAGCCTCTCGCTGGAGGCTGCTCACACGATCCCCACACCCCAGTGCCGAAAAAGGTAAGGTGCGGAAAGGGCCCTGGTTTCCAGGGTGATAGTCCATTGCTCAGACCATTACACCATGCTGGCTCTCACATGAATGCTTATTCCTCCATATAAAACTATTTGCATGCATTCACTATATATGATCATGTGAAGAGGGAATTCTGCCCCCAGTCCTGACTATTGTATATTGACAGCCAATGAAGAATCCAACAAAAATACAATACACATTTAAAGCCATTAGGGTATGAAAGTAATATAAGCATGTGAGAAGGAGAGAGTGTTCTTATCCCATGATCCCTCAAATCCACTAAAGCTTCACTGTAGCTCTTCTCAGGCCATTTCCACCTGGTGTCGTAGTCCTGTGATGGGGATGCAGCAGTCTGTGGGTTGTGCTTTCACACAATGTTGTGGTTGTGGTCCCATCTCCACACATTGCGATTGTGGGATATTACCTTAACAGAAAAAATCTGCTAAGTGCCTGCGATCTTGTGATGCTCCTGTTACCACCAGCCATGTGGAAAAGGTGGAAGTATGATCACACACCTCCTTCCCCAAAGGAGCATGGGAAAGAGGCTAGCTGTGCTGTGGAAGGAAGGAACATGTTGCTCATGCTCCCTACTGCACAGAATTCACTGGATGTGGAGGGGAGTGTTCTCATTGCTCTACCTTCCTGACAAAGGAGCTGCTGGGACCATGACAGGATGTCAGAAGGAACTAGTAAGGTGCAGAAATGGCCCCAGTTAATGAGTGACTTCCTGAAGAGGAGAGGCTCCTCTTTAACATGGAGGCTTCCACACAGTGCAGAATGCTAGTGGAAATGGAGATAGAAATATTTATGCATTTGAAAGATTTTTATGCTGTCCTTTGTCAACATTGTTTCCAAGGTGGTTTTCAGCATCAAAATGCATTTATGTATCTATCTACACAAAGCCATAAATAAAACATAAGACCAACAAATAAAACTGGATCCCACAATTAAAAGGGCATAACAGATTATTCTGAGCAAATAAAGTTTTTGGTTTCCCTGACAGTTCAAAATGAAGCAATTTCTATACCAGGTAGGTATGCATTGTATAAATGAGATGCCAGAGCTCTATCCCTACTTACTCCTCCTTTACTTTAAACAGTGGAGGCATCTGGGTAAGGGTGCCACTAAATGACCTTTAAGTAAGGGCAGGTGCTCTCTAAGGTTTCAGAGTCCCAAGACCCTTGGACCTGTATCAAGAAGTATCAGCAATCTGAACTGCTCCTGACTGTAGACAGGTGACCTCTGAACCTCTTTTAAAAGTGAAGAAATATAATCTGAATGAGATGAATTTATATTGAAACAGCCACAACTCATGCTATTTTCAGCCATTCATGGCCCAAATAATGTTGCTGGTCCCAGCTAGAGGAAGCCTATTAACCTGCTGCTGAGCTTTCTCTTTATTTCCTCCACCAGAGAACCTAGTACACACTCCCTTACCCTTGGACATGGCATGGGGACATGTTTGGCACAACTAAAAAACAGACTCCAGGATGTGACTGTGCGGTTCTATAAAAGCAAGAATGTGCAAATAAGAGCATTGCAAGTGATATTTTAAATATGTGGACTAGAGGGGAGTGTAAGAACCTCAGAGATGGCACATAGGACACTTAAAGTATACTTTCTCCATTGTAGAAGATGGAGATCCTTTATTGCAGTGGTAGGGAACTGTTACTTTCCAGATATTGTTGGAGTCTAATTGCCATAGGCCCTAGCCAGAGATCCAGGAGGATCCAATAACAGCTGGAGGGCCATAGATTTCCCACCACTGGTTGGCCCAGCTATCACTGAATGGTATCTCACAGGAAGACTTATTATATATTGCATATCAGTGGAGGTTTCCATAGTAAACAGCACTCATTCTGTCTAACACAATGGCAATCATCTTGTTAGTTTACTATCTATTTATTTGTTAAATTTGTTAAATTTGCACCTTCTTTTCCTACAATGAATTCAAGGTGGGATATAGCTGAAATTTCCTAGTCCTGCCCAGTTTCTGTGCCACCCTACCAAGCCTCCCTTCCCTCAAATTCTGTACTTCATAATAGTTTTGGTATAGGAGATGATGACTGATCTTTGAAGAAAGGGTTTCCACTTAAAACGTAATAGAAATAAAAATAAAGCATAAAAATATTTGGACTATCCAAAGTTCTGTTTTTCCCATAAAGCAATAGTAGGCTACATGGTTTTATGTCCTTTTCTCTATTATGATTTCCAATTGATTAGAAAATTATTAAAGCTTCCATACAGGACTAGCTGGTCTCTAGCATAATTTTACCATGTGCATGCAGTGGATCTTACTTATGATCAAGAGACAAACACCTGTCCACTAAGAACTAGGCTGAGATCATTCATTTGTTTTCAGTTGATCCAGAAACAGCTATCAGACAGTGTTATAAATGCATTTACAGTATTGCAAATGTAATTTAGTTTTCTTCATTTGGAAAGAGATCTTTTTCGCTGGCTATGTTGTCTGTTGTTGATAAACTCAAACTCATTATAGTGTACACAATATGTATGATGAATGCTGGTTGATTGGAATGATTTTGTGTAGTGACAAAGATATGCTTCCATCTCCTTTCTTCCCTTTCTTTCAAAAATCCTAATGTTAAGAGCTGAAGAATATGGGCAAATAAGAATATGAGTGGACTAGCTGTATAAGCAAGACAGAACGTTCTAACTAACTTTGAATCTATGCTAATTTCAATATATTCCAACCTTTGCCACCATTATCTACAATACAATACAGTTTGCTCAGACCACTTCTCCTCACCCCATGCCCACTACATGTTTTGGAATACAGCTCAGTCATCTTGAGGCAACAGTCATGATGGCTGAGGATGATGTGATTGCAATCTTAATATAACTGGAAAGCAGCTGTTACCCTGACTTCTGGTAGTCCCCTGAGGAACACCTTGATTTGCTCCAAAATTGCAAAGACTGGGGAAATTAGAGGAGCGCTAACACTAGCAAAACGAGGGCAGGGTAACCCAGCAGAATCTTCTACCCAATTTTTATGGGGTCAGGCCAAGCAAAAAGCCAGACAACCTTCCCAATAAATGGATTTTATTAAATATGTTCTCATGCACCAACGCACTCACTTACTCTCACATACAAGGCTTATTGAGAAGGGAAAGAGGTGAAAATTGATAGGAGATATAGCAGAGAGGGTGTAAAGGTGGTGATACTGCACCTATCCAGAAGTCTTCAGTCCAGGAAATGGCGAGACGGATGTAGCTCAGTGAAGAGAGGCAGCTGAGGGGATCATTCAACTAACAGAGTGCTGGTCTACTAGCATGGCGGGTTCTCCGAAGAGACCCTCAAAAACTGGGACTACTTATGGGGCAGAATGTACCTTGAGGGCAGGCCCTCTTCCGGGAAGAACAATGGCCAAAATAGAGGAAAAAATGCCACACAATAGCAACTTGATCATTTACATGATTGGTTCATGCAGATGGACCTTGCCCCAGTAGGATTTTCCAAAGTCGGAGTGGCTCAACCAGTAATCCTCTCAAGTTGGCTATTCGTGGCTGAGGACCCTTTGTTCATGTGGACATGTCTAGCCTGAGGTCTCCTTAGGAAAATGTGACTGGGGATTTTCCTGGCCTTGACCTAGTTTCAGTCGTTTGACCTATTTGTCTACGCACCCACCCAGGTGACCTCTCTGGCATGGCGACCATATTTGATATCAATTTTATGTCTCCCTGGGATGGGGTCTGCCACTGGGGTAACACACTTAGTTGCAGGAACCTGAGTAAACATCTGAACACAAATCCCTGCTCTATTTGTCCTTATCTGCAATGATGGAAATGTATGTGCTGCAATATGGCACTGGGAAGTTAGCATAGGACAGGTGTGTTGTTGTGAGACTGATGTAGGGACATATAGAAGTATAGTAGTATTAGGTTGGTTTTGGGGAAATCCAGCTTCAATCTGCACTCACACACAAAACTCACTCTATTAGCCATCAACCATGGCTGAAGATGATCGTCTTAATGCTGAGAAGAGCTGGAAAGGACAGAGAGATTGTTAAGGCTCTCTGATGTTTAGAGAGTGGCTAGAGGAAAGATTTATTATTTATTTCCTGGTCAAAAAATGGGTTTCTGGACAGTTGGGAACCCCATTGAGAAGAAGAGTAAAGCAGTAAAACATTCACACAATATTCTCCCTGTATTTGAATGTCCTGAAGTTTTCCGGATCAATTTTCTATGCACAAAGACAAATGTACCCCTCCAAGACTAGATAGAGTACAAACAAACAAACAAACAAACACCCATCTATCTTTCTGCACAGAAAAATCTCCAGGGTTGCTCAAATAGAGGGAGGATATTGTGCAGAAATATTAGCTTTCTCCTGCACTAGGAGAAAAAAGTATACTAATTACTTATCCTTGCATGAAATGATGAAATAGTTGAGAATTTAGATTTCTAGGGCCCTGTTCACATGGCATTTTTGAAGCAAAAGGGCCCCTTGAGCATCATGTAAATGTGAGGAGCAGTCTGCATGATGCACTCACATTTACTTGATGCTCAAGGGCCTGACGCGGACTGCGCACGCACCTGTTCATTTTTGGCTCAAAGTTGAAAATGGTGCGCGGTCACGCATCGCTCTGGGGCCCTGCGTGCACTTACCTGGTGTGCGGTGCCTCAGGAGCCAGGCCAGTCGTGCATCCGCTCCTCAGTGCAGCCTGGGAGGTCCCAGGCTGCACTGCGAATGGAAGAGGCGGGTCGCTCGCACAAGGAGGAAGGAGCTGCGGAGCCAAAGCAGCAGGGACACGGCAGCATTCCTTCCAAGCCTTCTTGAGTGAGAACCCCAACCAAGCAGCACGAAAAGGTAAGGTGTGAAAAGGGCCTAGGTTAGAATCTTGGACTGAGACTTTGGAGATTCATCAGATCCACTGAATGATCTCAAGAGCAGTCTCTTTTTCAGCCTGATCTATCTTACCAGAGGATAAAGGGGGAAGTGGGAGAGCCATGTACATTGCCTTGAGTTCATTGGAACACAAGAGCACATAAACTTGAAACAACAACACAAAATTACTAGAATATTTCATTAGCCACAAACAGGAAAAACATGCAAAAACAAGCTCTGATTGGAAGAGAAGATTGGTCTCAGCAGATACCAAGATGTGTTCTTCTTTACAAGAAGGAAAATATTCAGTAGTAGCTGCGTCGGCTGTGTAGTAAATACAACAAAATTCAAAATATACAAGCAGCACTATGTTTTTGGGACCAGCCCCAAAGCATAAAATGCAAGCTTTCAAAGGCCATTTCCGCACTAGCAAGTTATAGTGCTATTATTCCCCTAAACGGCAAGCCCCAGGATTCCATAGGATGTTGAAAGTGGAATAATGAGGAAATGACCAAAGCTTCACTCACTTCTTCATCAGGCAATGATGTCAAATATCATACAGGAGAAAAATTGTGATGATGTTAGAATCACAAGCCTGCATTCTGTCTCAGACGTTGCCGATGAAGATTTTATTGAGGGGTCTCAATGCAGGCAGAGGCCACTCCCCTTGTTAGGACTAGGGACAAAGAGAAATAAAACACAGGTAATAAAATTTCAGTTCCATTAGCAACAGAAAAGTAAATTCTACTGAGATTCAGCTGTCCCTGTCCAATGCAAATCTGATTGCTCCTTTCTTAAGCAGAGAACACTGAATTTCACAAGGACTCTTTGTACTGTTATATCTGTGAAAACTTTTAAGTGCTGTATAGGTTAAAATAGGCTACCATACCTTTAGGGCTGCAGCCAGGCAGCCAACCATAATTTATATTAATTGTATTAGCCTGCAGTGCAGTGCAATGAGGTGGCCTAAATACCCCTAAAGGCACCAAATCTGACTTGATCATGGAAGATAAGCAGGGCCAGCCCTGATTAGTACTTGAATGGGACACTATCAATGAATACCAGGTACTGCAGGCTGTATTTCAGAGGAAGGAGCTGGCAAAATTACCCTTGAGTATTGCTTGCCTAAGAAATTTGTGGGGCTCCTATAAGTTGACCAGTGACTTGAAAACATGTACACACACAATTCTATGTGCAATTTTCTGAGGGAATCAAATGAAATTTTAACTTAATGTGTAAGTTATATTTAGTCTACTATGGCCCTTTCCGTACCTTACCTTCTTCCAGCTCTGGGATGTGGGGATTGCACGAGCAGCCTCTGGTGAGAGGCTCTCATGTCCAGGGTCTTCAGCTCTGCACGAGCTGCCTGCTCGCACAAGAGCCCCGCCTCTTCCTTCCGCAGAGCAGCCTGGGAGTTTCCCAGGCTGCGCTGGGGAAGGAAGCATGTCTGGCGTGACTCTGGGGTCTCTGCACGCCCAGTAAGTGCGTGCGGGGCCCGGGAGCAATGCCGATAATGAAAAGGTGCACGAGTGGCACCTGCAGGCCCCTGGAGCATTGCACGATTGTAAGTGCATCGTGCAGATCGCTCCTCACAATCGCACGACGCTCCAGGCGCCCAGTCGCATGGCGAATGCCATGCGAAAAGGGCCTATATTTTAATCTGACCAATACTGTAAGGCTGGTTGAAGGATTCCATGCATTTTAGTTTATTTTCTTTAAAATATTTGCTGTTTTATTTCTTTGATAAATCACCATGGGAGTATGAAAATTAGCAGTGTAAAAATTCATATAATATTTTTTTAAAATGTGCGGTAAAGAAGTTTGAGAAATGGGAGGCCAACTGATGAAACAAAAGTTCACAAAGAAAGTTAGGGTAAGCACATTATTTGATAGCATTTAAAAATTTTTAGATTTTTTTAGTACATATACACATAACACATGTAATAGATGTATACACACACACATATATGAATATATGTGTATGTGTGTGTGTTGCATGTATTATTCATATTCTAATAAGACAGAACATCTTGTTTGTCGTTTTTTGCTGCTGCTGCGCTCTCTCTCTCTCTCTGCGTGTTTTTTTTTTTGGGGGGAGGGAGAGGCACATGTTTCTGTAAAACTGAACAACTATTCTGAGGTCTTTCTTCTTCTGAGTGTTTACACTGAATATCCAAGCCATCAGTGTGCGGGCAGTTCATATTGTTCTTGTTTTCCATTGTGCACTAGCTTGCCTTTGTCTAAATTGAATGTAATCAGTGAATTTCACCTCATCAAGCCTATCCAAATAGCTTTGTTAGTTCCTTCTGTGCTGACAAGGTTTTCAATCAGTCGCAACTAACATTTCTGAGTGAGGATGGGCTTCCTGAAGCTTTAAAGCTTGACCATCTGAGCAGAAGGAGAGAGCTAGTGTTTTTGTAAGTCTTGACTAGGAATTGATCTTTTCAGACAGATTCAGACAGTGTGGCTCACATGGCAAGAAGAAGGATTGTGCTATTGCATAGCTAGCCATGCTTTATGAGTGTTTATGTACTTTTGTTATCTGGACGGTTGGTCAACATAACTGGCCCTGCTATTAGGCAGAGTGTTGGAGTTGCCTGAGGTGGTAGATTCTGAGGAGTGGGGAAGGGTGGCAAGAGGTTAAAAGGCAATGTTGTCATGCAGCTTGCCCTTTGCCCTAGAAGTTAATTTGTTGGCCGCTGGTGTGGTAGAAGATACTGCTCAGCTCCAGTGTTGGAGTATCATTGAGCTGTCAGCCCAGTCAGCTTCTGTACAAGGAACACGGCAAACCACCCTGTTCTTTGCCTCAGGCCACAAAATGTCTTGGACTGATCCTGTTGGGACTCTCTGCAAATACTGATGTGTATTGTGCAGAGCCCTTCCATGCTGTGCACAGTACAGTTCAAAACCATATATAGTATTATATAATGCAAAAGGAGCACACAAAAGTCATTGCTGCTTCATCATCCTACATAAGATGCCATACCAAGAACAGGAGTGCACAAATCCATCTGAGTGCCAGTTGCCACATGTGCATTACAGAGATCTTTTAAAACAGTGATCTCTCCCCACAGTTACTTCCAGCGCTGACTTTTAAAAAAAACACATTATTACTATTATGTCTTCTATTGCTCTTATTCACTGGAGTTTTGGATTATCAATAATTTGGATTATCAATAATCTAAGAATCTAAGAATGAGTAAAGTACTTTTGATAAGTGGGTATGTTCCAAGTAGTATCACTGTTTGCAACTGGGCTACTGTAATCCTATCTACAATAGTTTCTTTCAGACATTTTGCTGGTTTGGTCTGGAATTGCTTCCAGAACACCTATGATTACTGGAACTACATATGTGTTCTTTTCCCAGAGGCACTGAATTTCCATCTGTAGATCTCAATATTTTGTAATCTTTTCCTTTTGTCTTGGATTATGCTGTCCAGAGGGATTGCTACATGTGTGATAATGGGGCTTCCCATTATCTTGACTTAGCTAAAGGGGGAAACTTCCCTCTTCAGATAAACCAAGGGTTAATAAGGTGTTGGGGATTAGATTACATCATAGGTCATGTGGGTCAGCATCATAGGTCATGTGGTCAGCATCATAGGTCACAGGGTGAGACTTGACCAATCAAAAAGGAAAGAGGTGAGCATCTTCAGGATGCTTCCAGATACTTCCAAGGAGAAGTTATAAAACTTCTTGCGAGGCCATGTGGCCGGAGGAGAGAACAAAGGGATAACAAAGAAGAACAACCCAGGAACCTCCTGGAGGGGGGTTCTGAGCCAGTAGCAGGCTGTAGGCCTCGCCTCTTGGCGTCTTCCTCATAGAACATCTAAGCTAGGAACATCTGTGAGTACTAGAAATAATTATCTAGTCGCGTTAGGGACTTTTCTGTTATTTTGGAGGCTGGCTGATCTAAAGAATGTATCTGTGCTTTTGTATCTGTTCTTTTGTAACTACTTGTAACTAAGCGTGCCCGGGAGGAGGGGGCTTCCCATGTGTGGTAATTTGCCTTGTTTATTTGCATATCTTTAATAAATACTTTCTGTAAAAGACCCTGTTCTCTCCTTCCCACGCCAAGCTAGGTAGACTGGGGGAAAAGGAAGATCCTTAAGCTTAGGGATGTACATGGTTGGACAGGGTCCCGCTGTACTGTCCAAGTGTCCAGATAATTCATAATTCAGTGGGTGGTGGCAGCGAAGATGAATTAACAGCTAAAATTCATAACAGGCTGGAATATACGTCCCAGCAGCACATGGGGACGATCCAGCTTCACAACACGTATAATCCAAACTTTCTTTTTGCTCACAATTATACCTGGAATTGCTGCCCTCTTCTCCTCCTTCTTTGACCAAGATGATCAAAGATCTGGAAACCGAAGCTTATGAAAAATGACCTGGAGAGCTGGGTATGCTTAGCCTGAAGAAGAGAAAACTGAGAGGTGATGTAATAACTATCTTTAAATATTTGAAGGTATATCATGTAGAAGATGAAATAAGCCACCTCCAAATTACAAGAAAAGAGATTCCATCTAAATATAGGAAGAACTTCTTTACTGTAAGGGCTTTTTGACAGTGGACTACCTTGCAGGTGCACTACCTCCATATTTCAAGGTCTTTACACAGAGGTTGGATGGGCATCTTTCAGAAGTGCTTTAGTTGTGTGTTGCTGGCAAGTGGTTGGACTAGATGGCTTTTGTGGTAACTCTAAGATTCTCTGATTCCTCCTCCTCCTCACAGTGCCTTTGTTACCCTGAGAATTTGGGGGTCCTGCGAGCGGCGCCCGGGTTGCCGATTAAAATACCAAATTGGGGAAAATTAGCTGAGACACTGGTTTGACTAGCAAGAGGCAGGGTAACGTTGCGAGATCTTTAACCCTATGTATACAGCGGCGGGTCAGAGAGTAGCTAGACAAGGTTTTTCCAAATGATAAACAATTCTTTATTAAAGGCAAAAAGACACGAAAGAAAGAACATAAACTAACTAGCTTGGAAAGAGAAACGGAGGCTTGCAAGGGAAGGCAATACGACCTGTCTCGTAGTCCTGGAGAGAAGAGGGGTTCCGGGGAAGAAAGCTCAGCGTGGGGCGCTGAGGGGAGTCCCTTAGAAAACCAGCGGCAAGGCAGGATGGGAGTCCAAAGTGATCCACCGACTGTTTGAAAGTGAGGGGTTTTTATAGGGAGTTTTGTGCTTGCCGGCAATGGCAAGACAGGTGAGAACGAAAGGAGTTTTGGTGCTGGACAAAAGGATTTGGAAAGGTCAAGTTTAGCCTGATTGGATTTGTATTTGAAGACAATAGCATGGCTGAGACGCTGATGGCCCAACGTAAAAGAGTAACTTGATTGAAAGCCATGTGACTATTGTAAGGTTTGCGGTGGGAAGTTCCCTGAAGCTGTGGGTGAGGTTTGAATTGCTGGCTACAAAGAGGAATGGAATGTAAAACCATTAACGGCTGCTCTCTGTCCGTGCTTGTCCGGAGAACTCGCAAACATGTGAGATGAGGTAACTGCGAGCCAGTCCAGCTGAGGCCAAATTAAATGATATCAAAATGATATCTGGGTGTCCTCACCAGGGGTGCCATACCGGAAGTAACACCTTGGAGAGGACAGGAAGTCCAGACTGGTATGTTTGATCTAATCCAAGAACACACATTCCTTACACATAGAAGGTGTTAAATTCAGGCCTTCAATTCTTTGATTAACAATGGGACATTTTAGTCATTGTTATGCAATATGAGGTTGATGGCCCTTCTTACTTATAAGGCCATTCCACAACATGACCCAAATATCACTGACAAGTGGCAAGATTGCAGCTTATTTCCTCATGGCTCACCCCAGATTTTCTAAGTTTCCTGGGACACAGCAAGCCATATGGCAGGGTAAGTATGGCTAAATTGATTAATAAAATCATTTCCCATACTCTGTGATATGTCAGAATGGATTCAAACAACCAGCTATCGAAGCAGTCAGATAGTCAAAAGGCACTGGGTAACAGCTAATGGTGTACACTGACAGCATTTATGATGGCAGGATCAGTGTACTTATTTCTTGATTCTGTATTCTTCTCATCCCTCTCTTATGTCTCCATGGTTTTGTGCATTTTCTCAGAGCTACTTCTGTCTCTCTTTAATATTGCCATATATCCCATGTCTCATATAGCTGGCAATAAATTCAATTCAATGTCTCTATTATGAACCTTTTAAGGAGACATATACAAAAACAGTTCATGTGTTCCTTGATATTAAACATGAAAGTAGATGCTGCAGAAATTAATTTCAATTGACATTGTGTATCAATTTAGAATAGGGGTAATAGTAGTGATCAAAGTGAACTGCATCTCTTTCCATTATGCCATGACAAAGATACCTGGATGTTTAATTTTCACTGTGATGGTATATCCTAGGCAAAGGTTTAGCACCTCAGTGAGAATTATACATACAATTGTTTTGTGATGTAAATGGCTAAATGGCTGATGAATTCCATATCAGTGGGACTGATGAATCTGTTATGGGTTTCAGTCCAAACTTTAAAGAAGCTGTTGAGGAACAGGGCTCAACAACTTAAATGTCTCCTTTAAGGGCCACGTTAATCCACTGCCTCACTGATGTTGGAACCACCTGGTGCCATTATGTGGGCTAAAGTTTCATATCTGTGCACTTTCAATGCTGATTTGCAGAAACCAAAAACTACTTATGTTTGGCTATGGCTGGTAATACTAAGTGGCCTCTAGGCTTTGTGGTTTTGACAGCTGTTCCATTAAGATTCCACAAGACATCTTAGGAAGCCATCATTTTAACATGGAAAGAAGAGCATCGTTTACACAGAGACTCAAAATTTTGGTTCTGGCATTTATAACTGAGCGCTGCTCTGCTTTCCACAGGGCCCATTCTCTTCATCATCTTCAAACACTGGTTTGCCTTAACTTGACATAAGCAGTAACACTTTGTCCTTAATTGCAAATCTCTTTGCTCTTTAGCTCATCAGGTCTACTGAGCTGTTTAATGTTGACTGACATGGCATAAACCAAGCACTGCTGGATTGCTAGATTACCAGCTTGCCCCACAGATTGGGGCTATGCTGCCACAATGGGGAAGTAATTGTACATTACTCATATCTCCCTCCATTTGAAAATAGTTCTGGAATCCTGATTGCTATTAAAACTTTGCACAGCGGGTTCTTTAGTATACATTGAAATACCATACAGCCTAAACTTCTGTTGCCAGCAATACTGGCAGCAGCAAGATTTCAATGTAGGACGGGAGAGGCCAGCCTTGAGAACAGTAACTCATGGCATAGTAACTCACGGCATGATATTTTAGATGTGACATTCAGGGATCAGTGAGTACTGAATATTCCAGTATTGCACATATATCAGTGCTACTCTGAAGTTCTTGCCCCTATACTGTGGCCATCCCAAGATATTTTGCCATCTGAGGCAGGCTACCAAATGGCACCCCGTCTACTCAACCCAAGGTACATATACTCAAATCCAGCCATGGTATTTTGCCAGAGGAAGTCAGAAAATTCCCCAAGAACCCTTCCTTCTCATCTCCATAAAGTAGCATCAAATTAGATCTCTAACAATTTCCTGTGTTTTCATCAAACCCAAGATTAGCTGCCTGAGGTAGTTGCTTCACTATGCCTAATGATAGGGCCAACCCTGCCAAATAACCAACCCAAACCAGTTCTAGGTAGACCTAATTTATAATTTAATAAGGGAAATATATGGATTTATTTATCTCCACTTCCATGTGGGACTAGAATCTCTTAATCAAAACTGAACAAACACAAAAACATACTTTTTTAAAAAACAACAACACAGATCTGGGAAAGTAAGATATTTTAGATTGAATCAAGTGTATTACTGTGAGATGGGGATGTAAAGACTATTCACAATATTTTCAATCCCAGGCCAAAAAAATGTTGGTCAGTGAGAATTTTGTGCAATTACTTTCTTGTATTCAGACAGCCAGTGTGCTGTAATGGTTTGAGTGTTGCACTACAACACTGGAGACCAGGGTTTGATTCCCAGCTTGGCCATGGAGACCTACTGGGTGACTTGGGTACATCACACATTCTCAGCTCCCCCAAACCCCATTATAAGTTTGTCTTAGGGTTGCCATAAGTCAGAAATGACCTGAAGGCACGCAACAACAAGATTCAGGTGTCACAAAGTGTTGTGGAGAAATTATTTTTTGTATAAAAGTTACAGTGTTTTTGTTCTGAAAACTGTTCCCTGAGCAGGACAGAAAACAGGGATTTTGTACACATGTTTTCTCCATAAAATAATTCCTCTGGAACATTTGACATCCAAACATAAGGAAAATAAAATCAAGGAATATCTGCTTTCTTCTGCAGTGAGGCAAGAACTACTGTAATTATTCACCCTTACACACAAGCATGAAATAGTCAAAGATTTACCATCCTGGTGTTAGGTGTAAAGAACACTGTGCCTGGAAGAGGAATACATTTATTATATCATACATATTTTAAAGGAAGAACCTTCTTTATCCTTTTTTTAGAAGTGGTGGACATCTTTTTGAATTTTGTTGGAGTAGAACAGACAATCAGAGCAACCTTTCCTATTAAATGCAACAATGGAAATCAAATTTGATACATAGAAATATCTTTCTTGTTATCGTATTTCAAAGGAGACAAATCTTGAACTTCTTTTTGCAGTTCAGTCCTTGCATCAGCATGCTCTGAGGGAAATATGGTAGTCAGTCTGTCATTCTGTGTATACTACTCTTCTAAGCTTATTACAATCTGGTACCTGCATCCTAGGGAAAAGTCCCATCAACTTGTAGGCAGTCATGATGCCAGCCTAGCAGATGGAGATGAGCAAAGGGAGCTGACAGCCCTTGCACGATATGGTCATCAAATGTGCTAGATGAGGAAAGGCTTCCTTGGGAGGCATGTAAAGAAACAGAAGTTTATTTTTGTAAAGAGGTAGGAAATAGACAAGTTGAGAAATCCACCCAAGCAAGCAAGCAAGCAAGCAAGCAGGCAAGCAAGCAAGCAAGCAAGCAGACAATTAAATAAATAATATTTTCCCTAATAGGCCAAAATTAAGTATAACAATGGCATATGAACCTGCCATGTTTGCATGTGAGCTATTCAGCTGGTATAACTCAGCTGAAAGGAGATGTGGGTGCTTTGTCTTCCTGTCTGTTTGTAATGTGCCATCCAAAGTAATTTTCTTCCAACTGAGCTCCTTTGCAGTTGTGGGGCCTGTCTGGGAGAAAATATTCTTGGAAGCATGGAATATGAAGGCAGGCATGGTGGACTGATGAAAAATTCAACTTACTTCACCCTCCCGCATCTTTGGCCCTTTAAGTTGCACCTCCTGTTGTATATTGGAATGTGAGCTAACAAAGACACAAAAGAAATCTGTCCTGTGTCAGTGATAACTTTGATAGTAGTACATGATTTCTACAACTTTAAATATTGAGGCAGTGTCCCAAAGTGCTGAGTGAGGGATTCCATGGAGCTGTGCCAGATGGTATCTCATTTTCTTTTGGTGTTGGTTAGTAAATGTATTTGTACTGTGTAAGTGGAGTATTTCCAAACACTGAGGAAAATAAGAGTACAGTAGTCACTCTATAGCAGTTTTTATTCTCATGGACTGTGATCTTGCAGTATTATATGTTCAGGCCTAACTCCAGCTATTAGTCCCAATGGCCTACATCCAGCTGTCAGTCTATGGCCCTTTTTGCACGGCATTTGCCATGCAAAAGGGTACCTGGAGTGTCGCATGATTGTGAGGAGCGATCTGCACAATGCACTCACTATCGTGCAACGCTCCAGGGGCCAGCAGGCACTGATTGCACACCTTTTCATTTTCGGCTAGAAGCTGAAAATGGTGCACGATCACACATTGCTCCCAGGCCCTGCGTGCACTTACTTGGCGTGTGGAGCCTCTGGAGCTGTGCCAGTCGCATTTCCTGCCCCAGCACACCCTGGGAAACTCCCAGGCTGCACTGCAGAAGGAAGAGGCGGGGCTCTTGCATGAGCAGGCAGTTCATGCGGAGCTAAAGCAGCAGAGACATGAGAGCCTCTCACCAGAGGCTGCTCGCGTGATCCCTACACCCCAGCGCTGGAAAAAGGTAAGGTGTGGAAAGGTCCTTTGTTAATTCCACTAAAAATGTATGTGGTCAGTTGCATGACCAAAATCCAACTGTTAGTCCCAATTAGAGTAGACCTACTGATCATTGGGAACTTGGCAATTCTCTGTGTAAAATCCATGGATTCCTTGGGCCTACTCTAGTTGAGACTGTCATGATTTGAGAACTGATCAGGACTACCACATCACATGCGTTTAGAGGGTAGTAAAAGTAGGACAAAGCTGTTGATGCAAAATATTTGTCTTTTATGGATGCTGCAGATATTTTAAGAGAAACATAGCCCATCTTTTTTTCTACCGCGGTGAGCTTCATACCTACGGATGTGCTTGTGAAACCATCATGAATCTAAGATATGTGTATATGCTCTCCTGAGATCCAGAATAGTATAGTGGTTTCGGTGTTGGACTAGGACTCCAGGAGAACAGGACAAATTTCTGCTGTATTTTTAAGAATACAGTCATTCAAATAACCTGGACCTGAGCTGTATAGGGCTTTATAGGTCAAAACTAGCACTTTGAATTGTGTCGGAAACAGACTGGCAATCAATGAAATTTTAAATATATAATAAACCTTTCTGTTTGGACTCTGCCATATTGTTCTGTGCACAGTGCAAGCACTCCTTGCATGGTAATGTACGTATTGCATTGTACTGCTTTACTCATACCTCATCTTTTTCATATGACAAATATCCCAATAGGGCTATGATAACTACAGGACTATTAGATTTAAATCCTTCTTTTATTTTGTTCCATTAGAAAAAAAAATCGTATTCATGGGCATACCTGTGTTTAGGTTGTACTGACTCAATATGGACACCTTTTCTTTAATTTGTATTGTAATAACTCCAGACTATTGGTCTGTCTATCCAATACTGATGACTTAGATGGGTAGTAGCTCCCTAAGCAGCCCTCCAGAAATCTTGCCTGAGTTCCTGGGTCCTTCAGCAGTCAGATGATAATGTCTTCCACCACTGACCTATGACTCATCCAAATAGATCTGACCCTGTTTGCATGGGAATTTGTATATTCTGAACACTTATAGCCTGAAGTTTAACACATAGGAACTGAGATATAAATTGACCTAAATAAAATCAATATACAGAAAATCATAGCTTTGTATGATTGGAAGTTAACTGAAAGGTCTTCTAATTCATCTCCTTACATGTGTAGGAAATCTACTATACAGTTTGAAAAGACCTCTGATAAGGAGCCATTTAGATAAACTGGTATAGAATGGGGTGGGCATACATACATCATTGATTTGTTGGTATATACATTCTAGATAGCTAAAAAATAAGTAAACAGAAGGCTTGTAAAGGGTTATGTGAGCTTCCATAGGAGTGATCTTGGAGGCTTGAAGGAGACTATCCTTGGGCAAAACATTTCAAACTCGTATGCCTAAATTTAGGTACCCTCCATACGATATGTTCAGCCCATATTAACTTAGACAGGAAAAACATTAATTAGCTTCAGAAGAGGGCTTGTTGTAGGTTGCAAAGCAACTCTTTGACAGATCTATTAATAGAAATGAGCTCCTCTGACTCCATGTCCTGTGCTTTACATGTACAACCAGCAAAAGGAGTAATCTATTAGTACAACAGTTCATAATAAGTTGATCTTCTTTATTTAGTGCCTTTGGCAACACGACCAGAGAGTTCCATTGGTAACAATGATTTTAAACCCATATGATGTCCAAACCATAGTAGAGACCAGCTACACTCTGATTCGAGAAGCTGAAAATGAGGGCCTGACCAAATTGCCACCATAAAGGGAGACTAAAAATTCAATTTATGTTTAAGGTTTGCTAGTAAGTTGTCAGAATTATTCAACTGATCTTGCAGTAGCACAGTGTTGTCATTTGCAGTGGTTTATAATAAAGCTCTATTGAGGAAAAAGAAGAGTGTTATTTTCCCCTGTGGCATGCTACATGCAGCAAAATGGTCAGCAGTGGTACTTTGAATATAGGAATGAAGGCATTTCATCCATGGGGGAAAATGGGCAAGGCCTCGGGGGACAAGAATTTATTCCAGGAAAGGCATTATAAAATACAGAAGCACAGATGTAGAAATATTAGATATGCTTTGCTTTGAGTATGGTGCAGTGAGCATTGCACTGGGGCTGGAGACACTCTGGTTCAAATCCCTGCTTAGCCATAAAGTTTATTGGATGACCTTGAGCCAGACATTATCTTGCAGCCTAACCCATTCACTCATTCATAAGGTTACTGTGAGGATAAATGCAGAGGAGGACCATGTAAAGTGTGTTAAGTGACTTGAAGAAAGGTTGAGAAATAAATACAACAAAAACAAATAAAACCCCCATATATTTATACGACACAATGTTATACAAAGTAAGTAGGAGTGGGCAGAGAGTCAGTGTGGTACAGTGATTTGAATGTTGGACTATGACTCTGGAGACCAGGGTTTGAATCCTTGCTCATCAACTATGGAAACCCAACTCTCCTTTAGCCTCAGAGAAAGCAATGAAAACCCTCTCTGAACAAATGCTGGAATAGGTTGCTCTTAGGGTAATATAAGTTGGAAGTGACTTGAAGGTACCTAACAGCAACAGGTGGCTGACTTCTGAGGCCATTTTTGCCTTTCCCTGACTTTGGCAAGACACACAAATACATAGAATAGAATTGTACATAGAACAGAATTGTGGAATTGGAAGGGGTCTCATTGTCAGGAATCTCTCCCTGTCGAGCCTCAGTCAGCAAGGGAGGAGAGAGGTCAGGAATACTTTCAGGGAGAGTCCAAATATACCAAACACCAGGAAAACACAAACTGAGCCAGGTAAAAGGCCAGTCCAAAGGTTCAGGAGGCAGAAATTCATCCAGAGGGTTTCAGGGAGCAGGAGACACAAAGGTTGTGAGGCCTTGCTAGTAATTTGCTGCAAGCAAAGAGCAGCCACGCTGGCAGACTTAAATAGCCATTGTGATCAGGTGCTGCTTGTTATTGTTTCCTCAACCTAGTCCATGCAGCCTCCTTCTGAGTAGCCCGTTTCAGCCTTCTTTGTGATTGAGGACTGATGGGCACAGGTGGCTGCCACTCTTCTGCATCACTGTTGGTTCCTTCTCCATCATGAGCTGGCTGGGGCAACTCTGTCTCTGTTTAACTTTCCAGTGCAGGGGATGTTTGCAGGTTGATTTGCTCACTCACTGGCCCTGTCCTCGGCACAGTCAGTTGCTCCTCGATCTCAGAGGCATCATCTATCGCACTCACTGGCTCGGCCCCATGCACAATCAGTTGCTCCTCAATCACAGCAGAATCATCTATCACATTCATGAGCCATCTGGTCCAAACCCCTTCTCAATGCAGGTAGCATCTAAAACATCCCCAGCAGGTAGCTGTCCAGCCTCTATTTGAATATATACAGAACAAGAGATACTACCACGTCTCTAGGCAGTTGGTTCTATTGCTGAACCACTCTTATTGTCAAGAAGTTCCTGCTAATGTTCAATTAAAATCTACCCTCCTGCAACTTCAGATTATTCCCTACCCTCTGGGGCAGCAGAGTACAGGCCTGCATCATCCTGTCTGTGACAGTCATTGAGGTTTTTAAAGAATGCAATCATGTCACTCTGTTACCCCAAAACGTAGGTTCCACAAGGGCCAACCCATGATGCCAGTATCTCCTTGCAAAGGGAGTTAATTAGCTCAAAATCAGGAGGCTAATGAGAAGGGGCCAACTTAGCGAGAACTTGCTACCAGTGTTTATGGGCTCACACAGGGAAAGAACCAGTCAAAGACTCAAAGATTCAAAAGGAGGCTAAAAATGTGTTTTTATTGAGAGGAATTTACTCATGCATGCACACAAGATATACATGGTCAAACATTCACATAAGAGCTGAAGGATAAAGGGAGGAAAAAAATATGGATAGAGAGGTTGAAGGTTTTTGGGGGATTTATAATTACCAGTCCCGAAGAGTAGTGAAGAGCAGAAATGTGTTTTGGCTTAGGTAGGACCTAAGGACAGATCTCATTGAGGAGCCAGACAGACAGAGTGATGGGTAGACCTTAGAGAGATTCCAAATTGCAAGCCTAAAATCAGGGGTTTTTGTGACCTGAAAATGGCCTGTGGCAATGAAGGTTCCAGACGCAAGACAAAGGGAACCTGTTGTGGACAAAAGGTCTTTCGTCTGTTGATGGGCTTAGTGCTTGGCCCTTTTCACATGGGCTTTCTGTTGCGCGAGAGCCCCCTGAGCCTTGCGGGAGTGGGAGCGTCGATCTGCACGACGCACTCCCACTTCCGCGGCGCTCACGGGGCTGACGCTGCGCGAGCGCGTATTTTTTTATTTTCAGCTTGAACCGAAAATAAACAGCTCTCGTGCAAGTCTCCCGGCGGCGCCGCACACTTACTGGGATGCGGAGCGCCGTCGCAGGCGAGCCTGTCGCGCTTCCTCCCCGCTTCTGCCCCCAGGGAGCACTGCGGAAGCTGGGGGCGTGGCTGAAGAGTGCCCGTTGCACATGAAGACTCTGCGTGCAGTAAGGAGGCGGGGGGAAGCGGCAGGGTTGCGGGAGAGGGTTGCTGCGCGAACCACCCTCCTCTGTCGCGCGAGTGCCGGCGCTGCGAAAAGGGCCCTTGATTGACAAAGACATGATGGGTGTTGTAATAGCTGTCTATTGTGGCTACTACAAAGAAAGAGGAAGGAGTCCAAGGTGTACAGGGGATAAGTGTCTGTCAATCAGTGTCTTGGTGGGCTTTTCACAATGGCATTCTCCAGGAAATTCCAGCTTCTATTATTCTCTAGAACAGTGGTGATTTACCTGATAATTGACCTAGGTTATACCAAGAGGGTGTTTTAGGCTGACCTGCCTGTAGCCTCATGTTTACAGCCAGGTTTCTTCCTCTTTTGGTTTGACCTCCTGGTCACCTTCAGGTTGCATTTTGATATCAGTGCCAATTAAAGTGTGTTGCCAATTAAATATGATGCCAATTAGATATGGTACCCATCCAAACCATACTGATATTGGAGACCCCCAAAACAGAGCCTTACAACTCCTCAGCCTTCTTTTTACCAAGCTGAACATGGCCAACTCCTTCAACCTTCTTGAGCCACCCAGAACTGAACATAGAACTCCTGATGAGGCCTGACCAGCGCAGAATGTTACTTCCCTCAGCTTGGAAACTGCAGGCTAAAATAGCATTTGCCTTCTTTGCTGCAGCACCCTCGCTGAACTCGTTGCTTCCCAAATGGAAAATAATGCCCCCAGAAGCCATTGTAATGTCATCATTTTTCATCTGAAGCTAATTTTGATGCCTGGGCTTGTTTTAGCCCTACATGGATTTTTTAAAAAAATGCAGGCTGAAAAGTCACTTTTAATTTTTTAAAAGTTACACTTGTTTTGACCTAAAATTATTCCAGAAAGCAGTTGGATTTAAATGACAAATCACACCCCCTCAAAGGTTTCTGAGGGCATGAATTATCTTTTGGGAGAAGTTAGGAAAAGAGGAATTAGGAGATGACCTGGGCGTTCTGGAGCCTTGCAGAAATGATGAAGCCTACAAATGCAGTTCTTTCCCTACTTACGATGTCAGCTTGTATGATAATATGTCCTGAATGAAATCTGATCCAAGAGGAAGAACTCCATTTTGGGGACTTGGGGCTCATATCCAATTCAAATGTTACAATGTCTATGCTATATGGAGATTACTACTTACTTCCAAGAGTTTAAGCTATACTGTTGTGTGAAACAACTGAATTGTTTTATTTCTTCCACATGACTTGGGGAGAAATTGCCAGAGCAGTGGGGAAAGAGCCAAACCACTGTGGATCCATGCCACTAAGGTTGGGGCAGGAAAATTGTTGCCCTCCAGATACTGTTGAACTTTAACTTCAACATAGCCAATGGTCAGGAAAATAGTGTCTGATGACTCTCATGTCATTGGGATGGTGAATCTGTTCTGGGGCTTAGCTTGAACTTAAAAGAAGATGTCAAAATATTTGACAATATGCTGAAGTATCTTGGACAGTTTTTTTTCCAGCTGTTAGCTCCATCTTCTTTTACGGACATCCTTCAGCACTCTGGTAGCTCCTTTAAAATGCAGACTAAAATAAAAAGCAGATCCACCATCACAATGACACAGAAGCTACCAGCCACTCCTAGTCAGGGATGATGGGAGCTGTATTATAAAAAAAAAAAAATTTGGAGGGCCATACATTTCCTAGCAATAAATATATGTGCTTGCTAACTCAAATCTAAAACAGTGGAAAATGTTTCTGAAAAAGAATGCAAAGCATTAGCATTAGCATACATTCAAATGATGTTAGAAGATAGGTAAAAAAAACCCCACAAATAAGCAGTGGAAGGTAAAATGCTGGTAAGCTGCTAAAAATATTATTTTATGCAAAACATCTTTTTCTTTGTATTTTTTTTTAAAAAATACATTCAAAAGGGATATCAGTTTCATATAGCAATGTTTTAGGAGGCTACATTTAGGAGGCTACAGAGGAAGGAACTGGCAAAACCACCTTTGAGTAGTCCTTGCCTAGAAAAAAAAAACCACTATGAAGTTCATGGGGTTGCTATAAGTGAGTTGGCAACTTGAAGGCACATACACACATAGCAATTATATTAATGGTTGCAGTGGTAGTGGCTGCATCACAGAATAAACTGCTTTGTCATGCTAAGTGGGGAAGAAAGGAGATGCTCAGGAGTCTTTATGGTGCTTTTCTGGGGTTTCCAAAGCCACCCAAGTGCCTTGCTTTAAATTTGCAGCAGACACAAAAATCAAGAGCAAAAAAGTCAAAGAAGAATTGGCCTTTAGGGCATAGTACTACTGCATAAAATAGATTAAAATAAAATTAATTTGACATCAGTTCACAAGTGCTGAGTTTTAGGATGATTCTCTTTCTACTTGGATTGCACTGAAGCATTTCACTTTACTTTTTTCCAGATGTATAGCACATACTACTAATCCAAATGGCATCTCTGGCAACTGGCTGTGTTAAGTGGGCTAATGAGAATTGTAGGCCAAAATATCCAGAAAGCCAGAAACTCTTCAGCTTTGATCCAAATCCAAAGAATACTAAAAATGCGGAAACAACAACAACAAAACAACCCTAGTCACCCAAACTCTTCCTACACAAGAAGGCCTTGGTTAATATACTAATGGTCAGTTAAGGTTCCCAGGACAACAGCATCATGTTTTACTGAAGCTGCTGTTACTGATTAGATTACCATTTTTGAAAATGTTTAAATATCCTTTTATGTTATTATATTATGTTATTTTTGCACAACAGCTCTCAGAGTCCTTCCTAGCCAACATGGCCAGTGTTCATGCTGGTTGCAGGATTCTAGATGTTACATTCCAGACCTAATGTTTACAAGTTCTGCATATTATGTTAAATTATATGTTGTTTGGAAATGCATGATTATCTTAAGATGGAATGCTAAATAGGCAGGCAGGCAGGCAGGCAAATGGGTTGAAAGGCACTAGCCCTGCTTCCTAAGTCCATCCATTGTTATATCAGCAAATATCACAGTTGATATTATTGTTAGTTTTGAAGACATAAATACACCTTTAAAGTCAACAATTTTACATTATATCAGCATAACTGATTATCTAAAAGCACTACTCATGATAGGCTGGACCTGGATCCAGATTTGCTCCTTCCATTTTGGAAGGTTGCCAGATCAGATGCATCCTATTTCCTGAGACTTCAAGGCCAAAAACTGAGGCCAGGAGTTGGGTGCTTGTGATGCCACATAGGTAGAGATGGTAAGGTTTGAGAGGTGAGCCAGAACTACTTCTGGGTCTGTTGATTATAGAAATGGGCATGAGGGCAATCCTGGTAATCCTGGCAATTGGGCCCCAGATTTGGGTAAAACCCAGCTAAGTAATACAGCATTCTTGGTTATGGGTTGCAGAACCAAGAAGAAAACCAAAGGGTATTTCTGGGCAGCTAGGCTGGTGGAAAAACGGGCCAAGCAGCTTCAGCAGTTAGCCATGGTGCCCAAGATTTGTGGAGTTTTTCCAGGGCCTATATTACTGCAGGGCCTTGTGGAAGTCTCATAACTCACCATTAGGAAGACTCCCCCCCCCAGTTCCAGTGCTGTTACTTCCAGGCCTTGTACAAAAAGGCTCATGAGTTGCACTGCTGGTGCTATACACTCTGCCTTGCTCAAAATGGCACAATGGAGTCAGGGGTATGCATCTACAGTCTTTCTCATAGCCCTTCTCACTCTTGGCTTTTTGGTAGATCAATTTGCCTGAGCCCAAGAAAGATACAAACACCTTTGCACAGAGCCAAAGAGCCAGCAGGTGCCATCAGGGCATAGGTAGAGATGGGTATGCAGGCTTTAAAGTTCTCACATACAAAAAACCAAACAACCCCCTTTCCCTCTTTCTCCATGCTGCTAGCATCTGGGAACCCTAGTCATAATAAATTTTACTCTTCCTGGTTACCTATGTAAGGAGTTCCAACAAAATGGTGCCTTCATTAATATATTCACAATATGAAAAAAAGAAATAAAAGAAAAAAGCAGAGCCTCATCCAAAGACCTTTCAGTGTGAGTAGGAAGAAGAAGCGTGCCTTGAGATGGCCAAAGCCCAATCCATTTAGGCCATTAAAGGTCAACACCAGCACTTTGAATTAGTCACAGAAACAAACTGGCAACTAGTGTTGATAATAAATGTAATATGTTCCCTCCAGCTAGCACCAATTAAGAGTCTAGCCGTTGCTTTCTGGATTAGAAACCTTTCCAAACACTGTTCAAACACAGCACTGTGTAGAAGAGAACTTTCCAAACTTTTCAAGCTGGTGATATACTTTTTAGACATGCATCATTTTATGACACAGTAATTCAGTAAGTGGAAGCAGCCCCTCCACCTGAGCTTGGCCTGCCACCGCTGCCCTTGCTGGGGTCTTCCTCAGCCTGGAGTAGTGGCAGTGGGAGAGGCAGCCCCTCTACCTGGGCCTGGCTCACCACTGTCACTGCTGTGCTTGCCAGGGTCTTTCTCAGCCTGGAGTGGCAGTGGCAGCAGAGGCAGCCCCTTCATCCAGGCCTGTCCTGTCGCAGTGGCTGAAACTGCAGCCCCTCCACTCATTACATTTGTGTGACACACCTACGTACTGTAGGTGACACACTAACATGTTGCAGCACACAGATTTGAAAGTTCTGGTCTAAGGAGATATGCTCCAGAATTCTATTATCTTGGTTTCCAATCTCTTTGTGTGTAATGTCTACATTACCTCTTAGTTACCCACTCATACTGTGTTCATAATGGCATAAAACGCATAGTCAGTTGCAATTTCTGTAACACTGACTCAAGAACCTTGTGTATATAATCTCCAGCACAGCTCAGTATCTCATACATTTTAGAGTATTGCTTAGGAACAGAATAAAAAGTTCTTTGGGATCAGAGCATAGGCCCACCTAGGCCAAAGATCCAACAAGAACCAGATACTTTTAGGATACCTGCTACTCAGGCCTCATGGCATTACTGCCCACCACCATTGCCTCCCAGCAATTGAAAATCAATGTCCTGGTAACCAGAACATGGTAGACTTACAGTCCAATCTCCCATACAATTTAACACAAAAGTAAGGTTTTAAACGAAGTAAATAGACTTGGGACTGCAGCCATCTAAGAGTCATATTGTTGGTAGCACTATTGTAATCTTTTGTGCCAATTTGGCTGCTTAGATTAGAAATGCAAAGGGTTGCTAGTTTCCATGTGTTGACATAATATGATATAAAGTTTTTGAATGGCACCTCTGAATGATGCAAGGCTGTTTTCCAACCGTCACTGAAAATCTGACTGTCCAGTCCTATCAATGTAGAAACTAACAAAAAGTATATTCTGAATTGTTATGTACATACAGTGATGCCTTGTATCAAGTACACTTCTCCCAGCATTGTCCGTGACATATTTCTCAAGCACAGACAGAGATTTCACATCACCTGCCACCTGGTCCTTTTAACAAGCATATGCTCTATCAGCGAGCAATGTCTTTCTAAGGATTTTTAATGTCCTTTCATCTCTTTAACCATCTATCTACTACGTAGGGTCTACCTGCCCAGGACTTTGGATCTCATTTGTCTTTCCTTTGGAATCACACGGCAACCGTGTCTATACTACAATTATTATAATAATAACAAAAACAAAAACTAATATTTTGTGTTTATCTTTACTAAAGGTTCAGGAATATGGCATGCGCACTAAGGGGATTCTGGAATTATACATCTCTGGGTAATTTGGTTTTTAAAACATATTAATGAAATTCAGGCAATTTAAATCTTTCGGTAGTTGTAGTGCCAGTTTCAGTCACTAGGTGGCAGACTAATCAATGTAAATGTGTCTGCAGCTTGAGATATTGCTGTTAGTCATTAGGTGTCAGACTTACCTCAGCACTACTGCCTGTTATTTGGGATACTGGCTGCAATTCATGAAAACTGATGGTGAAATAAATTGCTTAGTCTGGACAGCTCCGTAAAACTACATTTTCCCCCTTCCTCTCCATTATTTATACTGAAACAAACTAACATGGCTATCTCTTTGAAAATTATTTTTAATAGTCTTCAGTTCTATAAGCAGCCAGCCAATCAGAAAAGTGACTAACAAAACCTCATCAAGAACAGTGGACACCATAGAGCAGAGCTTTCCGAACTTTTCATGTTGGTGACACACTTTTTAGATATGCGTGATTTTATGACACAGTAATTCAGTAAGTAATTCAGTAAATGGAGGCAGCCCTTCCAGCTGGGCCTGGACCACTGCCGCCCTCTCCACGGTCTTCTTCAGCCTGGGGTGGTGGCAGTGGCAGCCCCTTCACCCAGGCCTAACTCATCATGGTGGCAGGAGAAGCAGCCCCTCTACCCATTATGCTTGCGTGACACACCTGTACATAGCAGCTGACACACTAATGTGTCACAACACACAGTTTGGAAAGCTCTGGTATAGAATGATTAGCATTTATCTGGCTTAAAGTATAACATGATTAAGTGAACCAAAGTGAAACAGAGGAGGTTCCTTGGGGAAAATTCTTCTCAGGTAACCACATTCCAGCATAATTTTGAATGCAGTTCTTAGTTCAATAAATTATAAATTTATAATAATATTTTTTTTGCTGCATTGTTTTTCTTTAGGTAACTTGAAAATGGTGCTAGTGATATGGCCATCTTTAAGCAATTCCTTGTATAGATTTGCCAAAGTATTCCTTGTGGGACTGACATGTGAGTACAAATTTCTCATTTCTGGATTGCCACCAAAGACACATCTGCTAATATTTCTTTGTTGTAGCTGCTCTTTTAGTGTGGGCTGCCCTTGTCTAAACTGCTTGGGATCTTATCAAAGGGAAGGTCAGATCTGGTATCTCATTTCTAAATAAAGCTAACATGGACATAAGGTGGATAAAGGTCCTTTTGCTGTGTCCAGTGGTATAAAAGAGCCAGTTGTGACTGGTGGCTTCCGTACCATTAGGGTGGTAAATCTGTCCCAGGTTTAATCAGACAGATAATTCTCTGTAGTATAATAGAAAAGACCCTTTACTAATATTGTAGTGAAATGGGGAATCAGACATCAGAAAGCAAGATACCATTGCCCTCTGTTGGTTCAGGAAACAGGATGTACTTTGATTCCTTTCTAAGATACAGGAATGTCATATCTAATCCTGGAGGATTTTCACTATGCAAGATGATGAGATGATACACTTGTCAGGGATGATTTTGATATGAATTTCAATATGAATATTCACAATGTATAATGTATGTTTACAGTGTGTATATTCCCACTTCCTACTGTATACATTAAAAAAGCCTGTTCTCAGTCTACAAAAGGGATCTGCAACCAAATGTTAAAATGAATACCTGGGCCCTAGAAAGTGTGCTTCTGCTCTTGACTTTAGGCAGCCTAGGACAGATGCCTTGTAGCCACCTCCAATGGTCATGGAGGAGATGCAATTTCTCAAGCTATGTAATGGGTTGGGGTGAGGCAGGAGGAACAGCTTTGAAGAACAGGGAAGAAAAGGCTATCCTATCCCCTATCCTATCCTATCCTGTCCTATCATATCCCACCCAGATACTTATGAAAACCTTTATCTTGGTATGAATGCATATCTTCCAGGTGCCAGCTCCACATATATGTATTTTTGAATGTGTAGTTATCCGCTGTCTGTCTGTCTGTCTGTCTATCTGCCTATCTGCCTGCCTGCCTGTCTGCCTGTCTATCTGTCTATTATTTATCTATTTATCCCTTTTTCTTTTTTTCTTTCCCCTTTGCTTGTATTTAATTTTTAAAGATCAATTTTTTAAAAAAAATGATATATGTTCAGGTACCTGAATAGGCAAGTTTTCCTTCTTCCTCTACTCTCCGATTTCCTTGTTTCTCCAGAGTCATCCTAATATCCTGTATCAGCTGCTGTTGACCACAGATGTCAGAGAATTACACAATCTGCCTGATTTCTGATTCTTTTAGGCTGTTTTTCTCTCTCTTCAGTGGAGGTGTGCAAAACCTGTTCAGCCCCAAGGGCCTCCTCCAACATTGACTGAGGAAGCTGGAGGTCATTTATGTGAACAGGTACATGCACACATGTTCCCACACATATCTCTCCCACATTTCAGTGCGTATCCATAACCTTCACCATCTTAGCATACAAACACCTTGTCTCAACATACAGACATACTTGCATACATGGTCATGCATGTGCATGGATACACACACACAAACCCTCCCTGCCTGTTTGCTTAGTCCTAGGAGGAGACAACCTCCTCCATCGCTCTGTAGTTGATATTGCTGGGTTCAAGAGAATTTGGCTCCCCCTTTGCTCTCATAGCTCACCACTGAGATTGATGCTGCCAATGGCAAGGAAACAGTGGTCACAGGGCAGCAGGATCACTGGTACCTCCCAGCTCTCATGACTTTAGGCAGCCTGGAACAGATGCCTTGTAGCCACCTCCAATGGTCATGGAGGAGATGCCGTTTCTGAAGTCATATAATGGGATAGGGTAGGGCAATTGGAACAACTTTGAAGAACAGGAAAGAAAAGGGTCCTCCTGAATCTCCTGTCCTATCCCTATCCTATCCTATCCTATCCTATCCTATCCTATCCTATCCTATCCTATCCTATCCTATCCTATCCTATGAAAACCTTGAGCTTGGTATGAATGCATGTTTTCTAAGTACCAGCTCCATGTAGATGTATTTTTGGACGTGTAGTTACCCTCTGTCTGTCTGTCTCTCTGTTCCCTCCCCCCACCCTGTATCTCTCTCTGGCCATTTCTGCACTAGCCTGTTATAGCACTATGATTCCACTTTCAACATCCTATGGATTCCTGGGGTTTGCAGTTTCAGGAGGGGCCATCCGTCCCCTCCCAAAACTGCAAACCCCAGGATTCCATAGGATGTTGAAAGTGGAATAATTGTGCTATAAGAGTGTAGTGCGGAAATGGCCTCTCTCTCTCTCTCTTACCTTCTGGCAAGAGAGCTAATCTAGTGCTGCTAACAACTGGAACTGCAGTGAGGGAATTATTTCCTTTTTTGTACTACAATGGCTTGAATCTCTTAGCTAGAGAGTCATGCTGACTGTGGGTTCTGGAAGTTGTAGTCTCAAAATAACTTTTCAAAGCTCTCCTCCATTTTCTTGGTTGGTGGGGCATAGCTGATTAGTGATTAGGCAGTGGAGGTTACATTTCACATAGCTAATGGCAAGGTAGGAGCCCCAAAATGTGCATCCCTGCTGTATATCATCAACAGCCATCAACGTTTTGGAAGTCCCATGATCAAGGGTACCTGCTGGGTAGTTTTGTGCATGGGTGTTATGTGATTGTTTTTTTTCTTCCTTTGGTCAGCTTCTGAAACTTTATCAGTTTAACATTTTCCTGCATATCTAAGCAATTGTCTGCAAGGATAAAAACTGCATCCTTATTTTTGAACAGTATTATTCTGCTTCCAGTCTCAGTCTTCTGAATTTGCTATCAGAGAGAAGAAGCGTAGCCAGCAACAAAATGCACATTCTTGTTCTGGGTTCCAGCCAATCTGTCATGCCCATCTCCATGTTACTATAAAGCAGCCAGTTCAATTCCCTGCCTCCCCTGGTTTTTTAGTATTTTCCTTTGCACTTAACAATTCTGTGGTGTCTGGAGGCCACTGGGCATCTCCAGAACTCATTGGGCTATTTGGGAGGAGCAAGATTAGCCCCCTTTTATTTTTCAAATGTTTCATACTTCTGCATATCTTCACATTCATCCAAAGATATGAAGAATGTAACTACACTACTCTGTAATAACTCTCATAGATCCATACTATGAAACCTTGGGATTTGTAGTTTGGTGAAGTTAAGAAATTTCGACTATGGAGTTCATTTAGTTCACTTCGCTGAACTAAGGCAGTAGAACTCTCTAGCACAGAATTCTACATACCTCACCAGACTACAAATATCAGGGTTCCACAGGAAAAAGCCATGATTGTTAAAGAAAGTCGTGTGTGACACAGTTGTACTTTGATAGCACCATCTTAATTTTCAGTGGCCTTGCTAGTTACAATCCTGCTGACACTCAGCCAACTTGAATTTGCCATTAGTGGGAATGCTGATTTGCAACAAGGAACACCAAATATACCCAAAATCATGGACTTCAGTTTGGGAAGTAAAATCCTAAGCCATCTTAAATCTGTAAGGTTTCACTATACTGTTTGGTCATTGTATTAACATTATGAAAACACTTTTTAAAAATTCCTCAGTTCTTCTCTTTTTCATTGATGGCTGCCATGCAAAGTGTGGACAATTTTAGTTGCATGATTTATTACCTCAGTCTCAATCATCTTGACCTTCTTTACAAACAAAAAATACAATTTGCTTCCTCTGTTCAAATGTAGCCTTGAAATTACTAGACCCTGGAGTAATTACTTTAATGATGTTCTTCCACTATAAGAGCATGCAATTATTAGTCTCCAGTGTATGAAACTTTGGGGGCAACATAGGGGCCAAGATAAATACCTCATTAGGAGTCATGAGATAAATAAAGCTTCTCTGCTTTTTTCTGTATTATACTATAACATTAGGGCCCCTGACACAACAAATTTAAAATACAAGAAAAGGTTGGGGTAGTGATTATGACTTTGCCAATGAGGTAGGTGAAAGTGTGCTGTAGAAATCATATGTACCATCAGATCACATCGTATTTCCAAATGCAGTGTATTGTGACAAAGAAGTAAACATGTTTGTAGGTTGGTAGCATTGTACATCATGGCCTCTGTATTGAAGATGATAGCAGCCAATCCCACTGTGGGATCTGTCACCCAGAAATAACATCATTGAGAGGTGACAATAAGCCAAAGGAAGAACTGCTATCAGCAGATGCTAGGGACCTATAGTCGCAATATGGATGGAGGTGAACTTGTGATAGGATGTGATCTGACCAGAGAAGGACGAGGAGGTAACTGGAGTAAGAAACAAAGAAGGGCCGCTGACATCTCCCTCATTATACCAACCCCTAAATGGCTTTTGAACATAAACTAAACTGCCAAAGAAGATGGCCTTGTGCTTGTTCGAAGACAAAAAAGAAGAGAAGCAGCCATAGATGAACATAATTAGGCATGCAGATCTTTGTATTGTAGACCAGTGGTTCTCAACTAACAATACATGTCCCACTGACAGAATGCAAAAGTATTCTGGGTGTATTGTAGAGCTTTCGTATCAATTTTCAACTGCTAATAGAATCATTTTCATTTGCCTAAACATAATACTGCAGTTTTCATTGTGAATAAGGTAACGGAACGGACAGGGAAATGTCCTTTTCAGAAAAAGTGGGCATTTGTTTCTATTATGGTGCGGCACCATTTCTTTGACAGCTTGAGTGGCAGGATATAAGATATGAAAGGCTGAGGACCATGATTTTCAACATATTCAAGATTGCAGTATATTTAGACTTTCATTCTATACTCATTTATCCAGAAATTAATCTCATGGGACTCAGTGGGACTTGCTTCTGAGTAGCCATGCCTAGGATTGCAGTTCAAATTGCACTGACTTCAGGAAGACAAAACGTATTGTTGTCCACACATTTAAGGCTTACTGAGTCAAGGAATAATGTGGAATTACATGTTGTCATGTTATACAAATATTGAATCCAGCACAGATTATTTAGGTCAATGGAGTAACAATTAGAACCTGCATGCTTGTTATACTGAATTACAGACCAACTAGACAGTAGCCAGAATCCTATCGATGTTTTACAAATGTCCTATGGAAGTGATTGGACCTTTTGTCTGATGTAGAGTGTCCACAGGTTGGACAAGCAGAGTTGTGCTGGAGGTGTCACTGTGCATGGAGGTGTGCAAGCTGCATTATGTATATTGTGTCTGAATGCAGTTTATGCAATGCAGCATGCATTTGAAATAGGAATCTGGTTCTTTTAATATTGCAGTATATTCACACATATGGCATTAATTCAGCATAGCAATAATCGTTATTCCAGAGAGTACTGTTCTCATCTTCTCTGGAGATTGCATTCAGCAAAGAAGACAGCACCTTTGGCTTAATCAAGTAATTCACCTGTAAGCAGAGGCATATCTAGGATGGGACAACTGGGGCATGTGCCATAGGTGCCAATGCTAGGGGGTGCAAAAAAGCTGGATCTCCCCATCTGGTCCTGGCCCACTGACACTCCCCCCTACCCCCACTGGGGTCTTCCTTGGCCTAGGAAGGTGGTGGGCAGGAGAAGCAGTACCTAGAGGTGCAACTTCCACGTTTGCACTAGGTGTCGTGGAACCTAGATACGCCACTGCCTGTGAGTACCATTCATCTTTTTTGGTTATGGCCAACAGATGTTTACCTTTGTATTAGCAAATGAGAAGGGGAGAAGATTGGTTCCTCCAACTAGATGAGCTTGGGAAACCCAAAAGATAAAGCCTGGCTTCCTGCTTGGGTTTTGTGCCATTGCTATGTAGTAGTTCCTCTTTCTCTCATTGGGAGAAGTTAATATTACTTTCTGCTTGTTGTTCTTTGTTGCTCTTATCTTTCCAGATGCGGTGTGCCATATCTTTTAATCTGTTTTTTAACTCTGTATTTTTAATTTTTTTTTTGAAATTATGTTTTAAATATGTTTTAAATATTTTAAGCATGTTTTAACACTTGGAATATTTAATCTCTTTTTAACTTTTGTAAATTAAATGTTTCAGCTGTTTCTTTTTAGATTATTGTAAGCCTCCTTGGATTCCATTTGGGAGAAAGGTGGGATATAAATGAATAAATAAATGTTCATTTTATTTGCTGTCTTGTCTTTTTTTTTTTTTTTTTTTAATTTGGTTGGCTCTAAGCCCAGTGGCAAACATCAAGCCTGTACATTTGGTATTTTCCTGTTATCGAGGCAAGTATTTTTTAAATTCTTGATGTCAACATAGAGGACACAAGGGAGCAACATTATTGTTGTTGTTATTGATGATGGATTTCCTCTTACATATTTGGTTGTGCATTTGGTTACATGTGCAGTGTCTTGGTTCAGTATCATGGCACTGCCATGCAACACCAGGGTTGTATAGCACAATTAATGCGTAACTCTTGTGTGCGGAGATGTAGGATACACAACCTTGATGGAAGTTTGTGGCCAGAATGTCAAATGTGTGGTTAGTTTTCATGCGTCCATTTCTTTCACTTTGAAAAGAGTAACTGCAGATGAGCCGGCGGAAAGTCTGTGTAGAAGCCAAACAGGGGTGTGTGCCACTCTCTATGCATGTGTGTAACCTTTTCACAGCTTCCTCCATGTAATTCTTGTTATGGAGGGATGGAGGTAGACCCCCTTCCCTGCACATTGTGGTTCAGGTCCTGATCAGTACCCCAGCCTGGTTCTCAATTATTAAAATAAATATTTCACATGCAAGCAAACATTTGATATGTTATTTCCCTTGGCTCCTAGTCTCATTGAACAATATAAATCTCTTCTATAGAAAGTAGTTCATATAATCCTGCAAATATCTGTGCACCGTTACTTGAAAGTAAGTTCCATAAAAATCCATGGCATTTATAACCCAGTAATTGGTTAAAGACTGGAATGTCTGCCACTTTAACCCACCATTTTATGAACACTGTGGATCCTGCACAGAATCATAGCTCATTTGAAAAAATCTATGGCTTTTGTGATTTTTATTATGCCTATTTTGAAATGATTTGAGAGGCAAAAAATGATTATGGAGGAAAGAGTTTAAAAAGCAGAGTGGGAGTCATGGTTCATTGTCATACAATGATTTTCTAGTCAGGAGCTTTTGGCATTCCTAGGCTAAAGGTCTACTAGCTATTAGTAAGAGACAATATACCAGATCTTAAAAGAAGTACGCTGCTGCTCCTTTGAAATGATCAAATGTGCCATGATACTCCTGGTTGACTACGTAATATAAACTAATACTATGCTTTTGAGACATATTTATATATATTTGGAAATATACATGACCACAGATTTACAGGCACATTCCATGTGTATGCACACATACTCTTGCACACACGCGCGCGCACACACGCGCACACACACATACACTAACAGGGGCACATAATGAGAACATTATTTTCCCTGTGCTTATTTTCTTGGCACTTGCAGTTTGGTTCTATGTGCGATAGTGGAAGCATTTGCATCTCCTATCTGCATAATGAGTCCGATATAAAATGACTGCGGCTCATGTAAAAGACAGGGTGGCATGTTTTCAGTTTTAATGGGGACACTCTGAAAACTTCCAATCTTTCTTGACATTTCTTATAGCAAAATAAATGTGGTTGAGGTTGGAGTGTCTATTATGAAAATAAGAGAAGAGCAAGTCAATTATATTTCAATGACTGAATAGCCAGGGGTCCTCATTAAAATGATCAGAAAGGCTGCAGTGTTGCTTTCCTGCATGTAGCCACTGATTAAATTGTATAAGAATGACATGGCCCTTTTAGGAGGAAAACAGAGGAGGCCTTGGTATAACGAGCCAGCCAGCCAGAAATTGTTGACACTTACAAAAGTGAGATGTATGCTCCATCGAGAAAGGGAAGTTACTACTTATGGGGTCATGGACTGCTGATGCATTTAAAAATAGTTGTGCCTTTTCCCCCCATTGGAGACGGTCACAGAAAGCTTGGAATTTGCACTAGGTTGTATGAAAAATGCCTGCGGTTTGGTGGTGATAAGGTATGTTTTCCTTTCCACTGGCTCCTATGACATATACATAGCCTAACAAGGAAAAAAAAACACAAATCCTTTCGCTGTGATCCTACAAGTCTACTCAGAGGTAATTCTCACTAAATCCAATGGGTCTTATTTTGAGGTAAGCAGGTATAAGGCGGTAGCTTTAATAATTGGCTGTTTGGAGCTTTAAGCAATATTTTAGTAATCAGTTCATTGCTACTTATTTCAAGAATATAAATTTTTCCACTTACTGTTCAATAATATGAAGTGACTTTAGGAAACACCTGTATAGTTTTATTCCCCAAATAATCTGGATTCTGTAACTATAAGAGGATTATTTGTTTAACACTCTCAGTTCTTTGCTGTTTAAGAAAATTGAGCATGAGGTACATAACCAACCTCCTCTGCTTTGTTATTCTTCAAACTTTCCATGGAAAGTAAATTCTTGTTTGTGGCTAAAACAATTATAGGCCATTTCCACACTCGACTCTTATAGTGCTATTATTCCACTTTCAACATTCTATGGAATCCTGGGGTTTGCAGTTTAGGGAGGGGCCTCAAAGGATTCCATAGGATGCTGAAAGTGGAATAATAGCACTATAACAGTCGAGTGCAGAAATGGCCATAATGTACCCTAGTATACTGGTAGGCTCTATCAGAGTGAATATATAGCACTGTATATTTCCTCTTTCCAAATCCTTATCCAGTTCATTAACTGTGAGGAACAACTTCAAACCCTTCCTTTCTGCTTTCCTTTTTTATGGTTTGTTATCTTGAAACTGGACTTGAAATAGTGGTTCCCCCCTTGAAACTGGGGTTTTCTTCGAATGGATGTCTGTGAAGTAGGACCCATGGCCAACTTAACTGTGATATACAGCAATCCGGAAATGCTCGGTGCTTTCTAAAGCACATTATCAGTTCCTAGTGGGAAGAGATAATACTCAGCGCTCTCATTGTTGCTAAATTTGCACCCTAGAACATGAATCTTCTTCATTGAGAAGGAAATCTGTAACGGAAATGGCAATGCCGTGGAATGCATTTGATAACATGGCAAACTAATGTCATCTAAATCATTGTGATTTAGCTGCTGTGATTCACAAAAGCTTAAAAGCTTACTTAAAATTATTAATTCCTGAATGTCAGAAAAGGCCAGCTGCTAAAAATCAAACTGAAGAAGTAAATGGTTATGGGAGGTCAAATATGGGTGCAAATATTTGGAGATTGTTTAAATGGACATTATCTTTTAGAGTGATCCAATCTTGAATCCATGCTAGTCCATTGGCATAACAGTAAAATTTTAGGTTGGGAAGATTATAACCTCCTTTGGTTTTGTGATATATCAATAGCTTCCATTTAATCCTTGGCTTTTTTCCTATCCATAAAAAAATTAGTAGTCAGTTCTTTCTTCCACTGTTGAAAAGGTTTGTCATTAGTGATAATTGGTAAATTTTGAAATAAAAATTTTAATTTTGGTAAAATGTTCATTTTGATTGATGCTATATGACCTAATAGAGATAGATGGAGGTTGCTCCACTTTTTCAAAACTTTAGCTATTTCTCTCCAGGTTTTGTTATAGTTATTTTCAAATAAACCTTTTTTTTGCTTTCTGTGAACCATAGACCCAGATATTTTATTTTTTCTCAATTTTGAATCCAGTTATCTTGGTTATCTCCTCTTTCTCTGACTTTTCGATATTTTTTGCCATAACATGTGATTTACTTTTGTTCATTTTTAGAACTGCTGCTTCTCCAAATATCTTTAAGTTGTGCAACAGTTTTCTGACCCCTCTTGTTGGGTCTTCCAGGAAGAAGACAAGATAGTTTGTACTCTTGATCTTTAATTCTAGTCCCTTTTACCTTGGGGTCAGTTCGAATGTTGTTAAGACTTCGAGAATAGTTATAAGCAAAAGTGGAGACAACAGGTATCCTTGCCTTGTTCCTTTGTTTATATTCAAGTAGTTTGTTAATTTGTCATTTATAATAAGTTTTGCTTTTTGCTCTTTATAGATTTCTTCAACCCATCTGAGAAAATTTGTTCCACATTCCATTCTTTTTAATGTTTCGATCATGAAGGTCCATCTAACTTTATCAAATGCTTTTTCAGCATCAATAAACAGGATGGCCAGTTTCTTTTCATTTCTCTTTTCAAAATGTTCAATTGCATTTATCAAAATTCTGGTATTGTTTCTCAGTTGTCTGTTAGGTAGGAAGCCATTTTGGTCAGGATATATCTCTGACTGAAGAATCTTTTTTAGTCTCTAAGCTAATATAGAAGTGAAAATTTTATAATCAGTATTTGGTAAAGAAATAGGTCTATAATTTTCTGCTTGTGTATGATCTTTTCCTTCTTTTGGTATTAATACAATGTTTGCTTGTTTCCTGGTTTCCAGTAGGCCATCCAGTCTACTTAAGTTCAAGGTTTTCATCAGTGGATTCAGTAATTCTGATTCACAGACTTTATAAAAACTGGCTGTGAACCTGTCCAGACCTGGAGCTTTTGCTATTTTCAATCTTCTAATTGCCTCTGTGATTTCTGTGGTTGTAAATGGAGCATTTAAGATCTTCCTATGATCTTCCGATATTGAAGTAATTTTTTGTTTGTCGAAATATAACTTTGTTTTTATTATTTTCTATTTCTTGTAGTAAATATTTTTCATATAGTTGGGCGTAATATTTGTAAAAAATCTTCTTAATTTGCTGCTGATCCGTTGTTTCCATTTGTCCTTTTTTGAGTATCATTCTTTTTTCTGTTTCTTTCCTCAGCTTAAAGGCCAGCCATTTACTAGGTTTATTTGATTGTTCAAAGTGTCTCA
Organism: Ctenosaura bakeri; assembly: GCA_948474755.1. Lineage (NCBI taxonomy): Eukaryota > Metazoa > Chordata > Lepidosauria > Squamata > Iguanidae > Ctenosaura > Ctenosaura bakeri. The sequence continues at coordinate 672,148 of CAOLHI010000121.1, read as the reverse complement.
GGTGACAATATTTCATCTTCTTTTCAACCTCTTCCATATTATTTGTGGCAATTTGGTCTTGGAGGAGCTTGACTTCCATTCTTGACGTGATTTGTGATGTTATTACACAATTCGTTCTCCATCACTTTCAAACTTTCTAACAGATTTTGTAGATGTTGTTCTTTCTTTCTTTTCCTCAAAGATCCCGCTTTGATCAGATGTCCTCTTATTACGGCTTTACCCGGAATCTCAGATTGTTTTCATTGAGACATCACCTGTAGTGTTTTCTGCAAAGTATTTTTGAATAATATTCTTTAGATTTTTAACCTGTTCATCATCTTTGAGAAGATTATCGTTTAGCTTCCAATTGAATTCCTTTGTTTTAGCATGAGTTGTAAAAGAATTGGATTGTGGTCTGACATCACTCTGGGTAGAATTTCCATATCTTTGACATGTGTATGTAATTTTTAGACAGTAAAAATAGATCAATTCTTGACATTGAGTTGTGTCTATCAGAGAAAAAAGTATAGACTTTTTCTGCCCAATGTTTGAAAGTCCAGACATTTATTAATGTAAATTTGTCCATCATTGCAAAGAAATTTTGTGGTAGTTTACCTTGGTTTTTCTTTATGGGTTTAGCTGAGGTTCTGTCTTTTAATGGATTTAAGACCCTGTTCATATCTCCTAGAATCAAAATATTATCTTGATGCTTTTCATTAGTATATTTAGTGATTTACTTTTTAATTTTTGTATAGAATTTTTCTTTGTTTTCTGTTGGAGAATATATACCCACTATTAATATTGGTAGACCTTGTAGATTTACTTCCAAGCCTAGATAGTGTCTTGTGGGGTCAGAAAAGACTTCTTGTGCCGTATACTTATTATTGATATAGATCACAACTCCTCTCTTCTTTTTCTCATAAGTTGCAGTATAACAATGTCCCAATTTTAAATACTTCATGTCTTTTTGAGAAATACGTATTTTTTGTAAACAGATTATATCTAGTTTTGCTTTTTCAGGGCAGTGGAAAACATGACATTGTTTATATTGTGAATTCAGTCCTTTGATGATTCTACTGAGTGTTGTTCTTCTCCTTTGGCTCCTCATATGGCATCTTCTTGGGCTTCTTCTTCAGTCAGTGATTTTCTGTCTTTTTTTCATTTTCTTTCAGATATCTCAAATTCTCTCTTCAGCTTTTTCCAAATGTCTTTGACCTTTTCAATTGTGTTAATCCTGAATTTTTTTTTGCTTGTAGTTAAAAAGTATCCCCTCTGTCTTATTCCAGGTATAGTTTATGTTGTTCTTTGAAAGTAGTTGTGTTAAGAATCTGTACTCTTGTTGTTTTCTCAAAATTTAAGTGGGTATATCTTTATAAATTTTTATTTCCTGAGAGTTTATGTTTAGTTTTTCTTGATAGCTCTTCTGAAGATAGCTTCTTTAGTTCTTAAATTTGTGAAACTGATCACTATGTCTCTAGGTTGATTTCTTTCTTTGGCTGTTCTTGAATTCATTCTGAAAATTTTTTCTATGCTTGCGTGTAGTCTTTCTTCTGGAAATTGTATATATTCTACCAATGAGATTAATATTTTATCATAGATATTCTCATGTTCCTTCTCAGAAAGGCCTCTCAACTTCAAACATCTTTCTCGATATCTCATTTCCATCCTGATGAGTCTCATTTCTTCAATTGATTGTTTTTCTTTAATCTGTTGTATTGTTTCTTCTGTTTGTTTTGCTCTTTCTTGCAGATTCACCATGTCTGCTTTTATTGTAGACCCTTCTCTAGACATTTGATCCATCTTTTTGCCTAAGCCATCTATTTATCTCTTGATTTCAGCTTTAATTTCTGTCCTTGCTTCTTTCATATCTTGCCTTATCTCTTGGCGTATTTCGTCTCTAGATCTGTGGAGTTCTTCCAAAATCAGACTTGTGTCTATAGAGGTAGAAATCATGTCTAAAGACGATCTTCTTGCCTGGTGGATTGCTGATTGGCTCACAGTCTGTTTAGCTTGAGCTTTTCTAGTACCTGATGCCATTTTTATCCAATTAATCACTTTAAATACAATTTGTTCAACTTTGTAAACAGTAGATGACAGTATTAGTCCACTAATGTTTTGTTCTCAATTTTAACAGTTAAATTTCAATATATTTTATTCTATGAACACTAGGTAGCACTGTTGAACCACTGATTCTTTTTCTTTTCTCCTTCCCCCCTTTCCTCTTTTACGACTCTATTGTAAACATTTTACCTTGAATTTTAAACAAAGAGGTTTGTTGTGGCTTTTCCTTCTAAGCCCAGCTGTGAAGTTAAGTTCTTATCAGTGGTTTAGCAGCTTCAAGGTCGCCTCAAATTTAGCTGTCCTCCTTTTAATATAGGAGCTTTAAAAGTAAGAGAGAATAGAAGAGAAGAAAGAGAGGTTTATGTAACAAAAAGAAAGCAATTTCTTATAACCATTCCAGTTTTACTGGAAGTTAGTATTTATAAAAAGTAGATAAGTAAGTAAATTATACCTCTAAAGTTAAAGGTTGCAAGAAGTTATTAAATAAGAATTCATTAAACGATAGCAGTAGTAATATATCCTAAAATGAAATTATCCAGTAGCTGATTTTCTTATTTATAATTAATCAAATTAATATTAAGTTAATTGACTATTACATCATCAGTATCCTATATTTGCTGCTATTACTATATTACTATTTATTATTTAGGAAACTATTAATATTATAGTACTTAATAAATAAACTTTAAGTTTTATAATGAATTGGTATTGTAAGTTTGGTTCACATTTGATTCACATTTACTTGATGTGTATAAGCTTCCCCCTGCATCTCTTCTTTGCTTTATTCTTCTTTGATGCTATACCTAGTCCTTGTCTAATGCCATGTTCCTTTAAAAAGTCCCGTGTTGAAGCTTCATTGTCGTTGTTCAAACCCGAGCTTGCGTTCTTGTCGTTATTTAATCAAGTCTAGTCCAGTCCAGTCTTCGTTGTCAATTTAGAATTTGAAGTCTTAAATTACCACAGTGTCTCTTTATATCCACTTGATCTTTATGTTTCTCAAGATTGTTCCAGGAGGAGCAGTCTCCTTCTATAAGTCTGCCTTACATTTTGTTAAGTTTGTCAAATTCCAAAAATAAGCTCATCTACGATGGTAGTTTACTTATTGCTCCACTATATTCCACAAAAAGATTAAAAAAAAGAATGACGTGATTGGCCAAACGAGAAGAAGAAGGTGACTCTCAAATAGTGCAATTGCAGTATAGTTCTGCAGCTTTACGGTCTTTTAATTTCTTTGGAATTTTGAAGCTCTCTGTCAGGGGCATGGGCCCGGCTGGGCCTGTCGCTGCCCCTGAGGCCGCCGCTGAAGCGGTGGCCGCGGTGGCGGCGGCTGACGGGGCCTACACGGAGGCCGACGGGGCCGACGGGGCCTGTGCGGAGGCCACTGCGGCTGAGGGGCCTTGCCTGGAGGCCGCCGCGGCTGACGGCTCGGACCTGGCGGCCGTGGGAGAGGCTGCCGGGCCTGGAGCCACTTACCTAGAGGCTGCAGGCTCGAGTCGCTTGTCGTCGGCCGACTTGCCGGGGTGGGCGGGTCCCGGGCCTGCTCCCGGGGCTCTGCCCACCCGCGGCCCCGATCTGCGGGAGGTCTGGGAGTCTACCTGCGGCCCTGATCCGGAGGAGGCTGATGCCTCCGCCTCGCCTCCTCCTTTCCAGCAGCGGTGGGCGGCCGCCGGGGCCTGTGCGGAGGCCACTGCGGCTGAGGGGCCTTGCCTGGAGGCCACCGCGGCCGACGGCTCGGGCCTGGCGGCCATGGGAGAGGCTGCCGGGCCTGGAGCCACTTACCTAGACGCTGCAGGCTCGAGTCCCTCGTCGTCGGCCGGCTTGCTGGGGTGGGCGGGTCCCGGGCCTGCTCCCGGGGCTCTGCCCACATGCGGCCCCGATCCGCAGGAGGCCTGGGAGTCTGCCTGCGGCCCCGATCCAGAGGAGGCTGATGCCTCTGCCTCGCCTCCTCCTTTCCAGCAGCGGTGGCAGGCCAAGGAGGCCGTCCACCGGTCCCGGCGCCTGCTGGAGAGGAGGCGACGGGCAGAGAGCTCGCAGCTGTGAGGCACAGCACAGCTGCAAGCCCTCAGCCACATGGCCACGCCGGATTGGCCGGCACCTGGCTTGGAGGCCTATTTAAGGCAGGCACCGGGCTGGGGAAGGCACGGAGCAACAACTGTCAGTCAACTGTGGTCCTGCTGTCCGTGCCTTGTTCCTGCCCGCGCCTGAGACCAGTCCTCCTGTTCGCCTTGGTGAAGTAACCTGCCTTATGTACTTTAACAGCCTGTGTTTATTTCTGTTAGGACTGAGTGGAAGCCCTGCCTGCATTAAGGACTATTTCTGTTAAGACTGTGTAGAAGCCTGCTTGCTTTGTACTTTTGAGTTTTGACTGCATTAAAGCCCTTCACCTCTAACCTGCTCCCTTGCCGCTGCCTGACCACCGCCTGGCACTGACACTCTCTGGTATCAAAAAAGAAAAAAGAAAGAAAAAAACAAAAAGAAGCAGGTATATAAAAAGAAAGGTACCTCAATCTCAGAAAATTTTCAAAAATGATGAGGTTTAGGAAGGAGGAATCCTTTAGTAGTCTTTAATTTAAAGTTTGTAGCAAAGAAGTTAGGGTCCCCTGAACTGAGATAAACAGATAGTTGTTCTACAGTGCGACCAGTATTCATATCTACAGTGTGACCAGTCTTCATATCCATTATGGAGAAGCATACAGTCAGTGTCTTTGTCTCCATTGTGTACTCAAATTGGAAAAACTGTTGGAGTTGGCCTCTTGTTCCAGATGTCAGGAAACTTTACCATTTCAAATTGTTATCTTCTAAGTTATATACAGGTTTTTTAAAAAAGTCTTGACATTGCTTAGTTGAAAAAAAATCAACAGCAAACATTAAACAGTTATGCTGATTGTTTGATCCCGTTGCCTCCATCCGTTCACCTTTCCAGTGCAATAAGCACCTCAGGCTCGCAGGTGAATTTGGGTCCCCGATGAACTCCCTCTGGACTCCTTTTACTGAAGAAGTAACTTGCCCAGGTTCTTGCAGTTTATGATCTAAGTTATAAGATCGCTAACCGCTATTTCGATGTCTGAAAAGAGACCTGGAATAGCTGCTCATGGAGACAACCTCGTGACAGCAATTGTCCTAGGTGGCCATCTGCTCCGTCATCAGACCGGAAGTGTGAAGCAGCGTTTTGGAACAAATTCACACCCACTTTGTCACAAAGCATTTTATGAAAACAGCTTGAAAAAAGGTTTGAACATTTGATGCATTTTGCTTATATATCATATAAATTAGTGATACCTAAAAATTTTTCACATATGATATTTTTTAAAACAGGAACTACAGATGTAATGAAGTCCTTGAATGGAATATGATGCTGCTATGAGCAGAACAGACCAAGTTTTCCCATCCTTCCAAAATGTAAATAGTCTTATTGGAAGATACTTAACAGAAGATACTATAAATAGTCTTAATGGAAGATATTACAGAAAATCCCGAACTGTTAGCCTAAATTTGTATTTTAAATCATAATGTGAAGCAGGAAGATTTATCATTCAGAGTAATACTTATGTATGAGAATAATCATGACATATTGGTTGTCTTTGAATAACTCATAATGTCTGAAGCCAATCTGTTGATAACAAAGAAAGAACCACTGAATTTATTGACTGTTAAACGTAGTCATTTACCTTGGTAAGATCATAGCTAGGGCATAATTTGGAGGCCTCAGTGATGTCCTCTTCATTTCTTTTTAGGGTGCATGGCATCGTCGATGGGAAACACTGTGAGCTAATTGTAAGTAAGAATGACCATAATGTAGTGATGTGCTACTCCAGCACAATTCTTCATTTTAATTACCAGTACACATGCACTCTTTACAGTGAGTGTCTCCCTCAAATAAAATGCTACAAAATGTCTCAGAAAGCTTGACTTAATTGCTTTTTATGTTGTTTCTTTTAATCAATTGCATTCTTATATGAGGCTGGCAACTGCATTATAACAAAGGAATGTGTTTGGTGATAGGCTGATCACAGCAGAAGCATGTTATGGTTAAAACAACAATCCAGCTTTATTTCTTTCAAACCTGTAATAAGAAATTATGAGATGAGGGGACTTAAGTGGGAAGGGATTCATTAGAGAACAGGCAGTATATACTATATGCTAGATGATTATTTAAAAATACAAATAAAAAAGCACAACATGGAATGGGGTAGTATATTCCTAACAGCATTGCCTTTATACCGCCCCCCCAACAAATTTGGTTAAAATTTTGGTTCTCTCATTGGAAATATAAATACAACTCAGATTGAAGTCTACTGCTCAGGAACACACCTTCTCAAGATTCACCTTATTTGTGATCAGTTAAATTGGGTGGCAATTTTGCCCAATATTCTTCTGTAGGAGAATAACTATGTGATAGGTCAATGGCTACCAGGGGCAGGGGAAACATTCTCAGAAAACTGTTTTTTGATAAGTTTTGACTCAGTTCTGTGAAGCTCCTTGGGTAACCTTGGGCCAATTCAGCCACCCACACAACGTTAGCATAAAGGTATAGAAGAATAAAAGTTGGGGGAACAAAGAAGCCAGTTTAATAGTTCCTCTGTAAAACCCCATCATGAATCAAAACACAGTTGAAAAGGCCTGTGAGATTACACCAAAAGACTGCTGCCAGATTGGCCCTCCTTCTTCCCATATAACTGAGGCCCAGTAAAGTAAATTTGGGGGAGGCAAATTATGTTGTGTCAATAGTGTCAAAATCATGACTAAGTAGTGATTTTAACACTATTGCTACAATCATGACTCACCCCCCCCCCCGAAGCTACTGTACTGGGCCTTAGCTGCATGGGGAGAAGGAAGGTCATTCTCCTAATGGCCAGAAGATGGCTGAATTATGTTTCTGTCAGTTTTTGGGGGCCGGGCTAGGAGAAGTTGCCTGGTTAAGTACTTAGGTCCTTTCCGCATCCTACCTTTTCTCGGCGCTGGGGTGCGGTGCTCGCATGAGCAGCCTCTTATGAGAGGCCCTCACATCCAGGTTTCTTCAGCTCCGCACGACCTTCCTGATCACGTGAGATCCCCACCTCTTCCTTTCACAGTGCAGCCTGGGACCTTCCCAGCTGCACTGAGACAGGCAGCGCAACTGGCCTGGCTCCCGGCAAGGTAAGTGTGTGCGGGGCCTGGGAGCAATGCTTGACTGCGCACCATTTTCAGCTTAAAGCATTGCCATCTTTCTATTGTAAGAATTGAGGGTGATGCCTAAGGCCACTTACTGAGATCATAGATGAATGAAAATTTAATGCAGGGGGCAGGAAGTAGCTTGCAGTTTATATTTCCTGCGCTTAACCATTACAGCAATCCTCTCTAACCCCCACAACTAGCTCCTGTATGTGCAAAAGAGGAGTAGGTACTTCAGCTAAGATCCTACTGTGCCAACAGTGGCTATTGCTGTGATGGTGCTGCCGGTGGTGGTGCCAAGAGGTGTGCCTGTGCTATAGGCAAAAGGGGAACGGCTTATCTGTGGGTATTGGATACAAAGAGCATGCAGGAATTATTCCAGCATAATATGCCAGCAAGATTTTGGACTACAAATCCCATACCAACTCACCATAGTTTGGCCATGCTGGCTATGGCTGATGGGAACTGTCACTTGAAACATCTGAAGCTTACCACACTGAGAGGGAACTTTTCAGATATATGCTTTTTTAAAAAAAATCATTTTATTAAAGTTTCACAAATAAAACAAACATTTGTTATTGCTATTTCACTTGAATTATTTTCTTGATTCTTCCAAACTGATCTAGATTTCATTTCCAATATCTCTTAACATAGTTATATCATTGCACTGCATTTTTCAACTATTTAACATGTTGGTACATTGCATTTCATTTTCCATATTCCTGCTCCATGATATCTACCGTAATCATCACAATGAATTTTTCCCCATGTTACCATGAATTATAGACTTCTATCAGACGTCACCCAACAATCACCTACAATTTGCCATTCTTTCTGAATTTCATCATCTGATTTCCCATTCAATCTTTGAGAGACTATGTCAGCGTTTTTATTTTCAATCAAGGTACCCCACCATTGTTCTATTGTAGGTATTTGCTGTGCTTTCCATACCTTAGCATATTCAATACGTGCTGTTGTTATCATATACAATAGTAATCTCCAATGTTTCTTTATATTCATACCATCTACTAAATCTATCATATTTAACAAATACAATTCAGGAATCATAGGCAATTGTAGCTTCAATATTTCACAAATCCTGTTATGTATCTCAATCCAATATTTCTTAACCTTTGGACATGTCCACCACATGTGATATATCGTACTCACCTCTTTTAAGCATTTCCAACAAAGCTCAGTACCTGTATTGTAAATCTTTTGTAATTTATCTGGTGTCAAATACCATCTATAAAGCATCTTATAATAATTCTCTTTTAGATTCTGGGCAATCGTAAATTTATTTGTCTTTTCGAACTCTGTTCCCAAGAGTCCAGTTGAATTGTATGACCGATATTCTGTGCCCAAGAAATCATTACTGCTTTAACTGTTTCTTCATACTTCTCCTGGTGCAATATTTCCTGAGTAATTTGGGCTAGTAAATGAGAAGGATTTTTAAATAGTCGTTTAATCACTCCAACCTTTCCCTTTATTTCAATTCCGTATTTCTTTAAATAGATATATGCTTTTTAAGCATGTTAACACACTGTATTCTTGTTTAAAATTCAAACATCTGCAAGCTTTTGGATTTGATTTAGTAATGGTTAGAGTGGACCCACACTGAAGTACATGAGACAAATCAGTCATCATGACTAAGTTAAGTCTCTTTGATTTTAACGGGTTTGCTCAAAGCATGACATCTGGATCCAATCCACTGTTAAATAGCAATGTATGAATGGAATATATATTTTAGGTTGATTGGCCTAAACCATTTCATTTGGAATATGTTTTGTTGTTGTTGTTATATTCATATCCTGCTTGTTCCCAAAATTGGCATTCAAGGCGGCTCACAATTTTAAGAAAAATACAAATTGAAAACATAAAAAAGTAAATATTAAAATAGAATTAAATTAATTACATTAGTAAAACAATAACAGAAGAGAATAAAAATGCAATGAAGAAAGATACAAAAGCTCTTAACAATAATTTAAACAATACAGCACTTCATACCCCATATTATGAAAACAAATAAGGTTCTTGTCAAGTGGATGAATTGGGCAACAAAGCCCTTATCTGAGAGTTTTCAGTAATGAACTTTTTATCAGCAAGGTCCAGTTTACACCTAAAATGCTTTATTGTCACCCTGTTTCAGGTCATCATTAATCCTGTTCTCCAACAGAAGGAAAATGATTGGAGTGTTGCTTTGGTTGCTTTCCCTGTTACACCATACAGTGTCTTTTGTCTCAGGCAATGACTTCATCTTGTGCAGGGCTAAAACTTTCTCAGAATCAGTGGAATGAAATTATCCTTCAGCTCTCCAACACATGATTTTCACTGGAAAATGGCTATAGTAAGGAAGGCTGATAGTAAATCTGGCACACAAGAATGAAAGCTGGAAATGTGAAAAGACCATTACCACATGCATACACTTCTCTGTGGGTAAAAAAACCTGCTGGGTTTACAACTAAAGATCAGCTTCAGACAGATGGCATATATTCATAGGTGACATCAGTCACATAGGGATGGGGGGGGGATGGGGGAAGTTCACCCTGGGTGGCAATTTTTTGGGGGTATCCCAGTTCATAGCCATACCCCTTTGCACTGTGGTCATGCCCCCTTGCATCATGGCCACACCCTCACACACTGTAGCCCCACTCCACGCACCATGGCCATGTCCCCTGACTGCCCCCTCCCTCCACGTACTCCAAGCTCTGCCACTGGGTGACATCAAAAAACCTAGAGGGAAACTGAAATGTAGAAACAAACCCACTGTCCAGTGTGACCATCAATGTATGCAAATATTTAATACAAGTGCATTCAAAACTGCAGTGGAGCTGTTGTTGCAACAGCAATGCCAGTTGCCACTCTGTTTCCAGGTACAATTCAAAGTGCTTGTTCTAATCTAGAAAGCCCTATATGGACCAGGTCCAGGTTCTCTGAAGAAGCCTGGTCTCCCATATAGACATATTTGTGTTCTGAGATCTTCTGGGGAGGCCTTTCTCTCTGCCTCACCACACTTATAGGTGCATCTGGTGGGAACATGGAAGAGGGCCTTCTTGGTGGCTGTTCCCAGGCTCTGGAACTCCATTTGTAGAGAACTCAAATTGGCATTCTCCTTGCTATCCACTCTGGATTGTAATCTGAAAGGGTTCAGCATCTTGCATAGCTCCTTGAAAGTTTGGACTAAAAGTCAGAGCAGATTCACCATCTCATTGACATGTAATCCACCACCCCCTGCTAATATAATCCTAGGGACACATGAGCTCCAGGATGTTCCTGAAGTGGAAGAAGGTCTGAATGAACTCCATATGGCTAGCACCCTGAATTGCCTTTTCACTTTGATCTGGTAGAGACTCCTGCTGGTGGAAATGGGAGAGGCAGTTTTCACTAGTCACTCTGTCTGCCTAGATGAGTCCACTAAACACACTCCCCATGCTCTTCCAGATGCCCCCCTGGACCTCTGGAGAAGATTTTCAGAAGGCTTCTTTATGTCATCAGAAACATCCCATGCATACAGTTTGCTTGCTATGTCTGACAAGGAATTTACTGCTTAAAGAAAATTTTGGAAGATATTTTCTCAATTAATGAAGGTTAAAAAATACAGAAGATGCTGAAAACTCACTCTGAGCTTACATGCAAACTATCCTCATTATAATAATTGTGATGAAGAAAAACATTCTTGCTGAACCCCAACTTGCTAAACATGACCTAATGTCAACAACAAACTCTTTTTTAACCCGCCTTTCAACCTGTGTATCATCAGAATAATTGGTCTTTTAGATGATTTGACTAACTGACAGCCAAAGCGCTAATAATTATCTATGGCAGCATTTAGATTTTTCTTGGGTTACATTAGAACACCACGTTAATGAATGTATGGATGTATGTTAAACAAGAACTGCATTTGAATGCTTAGATTATCATTTAAACAATGCTTTGTAGAAATGTAATGCAATGGGTACATTGAAGAATCTCTTTAATTAAAGAGATAAAACCAACAGCATGTCTTACTAGCTCTCTTTTGTGCTTAAGGAGTCCATAATCTTATATATTAATTTTGTCAATTTGTTATAGTATCATTACAACTTTTTGACAGGCTTTCAGTTTTATTTAGAAGGAGTCAGAATTCCAGAGAACAGTTATTTAATAACTTATGCTTTATGAGATCAAAACACACAAGGTATTCTAACCATCGACCACAGTTTATCCATGTTGTTAGACTGACCTTCTTTAATGCTTGTTATATTTCCGTTTAAGAGCAATATTACAGCCAGAGCATATGTTCTAAGTCCTGGGCAGCAGTGCTCTGTAAAAGACCCCAAGAAGAATATATGTTAGAAAACTGAGGTGTGGGTGAGTTGTATGCAAAGGTGTTTTGTTCAATGCTTTGACTGCATTTTATATATAATTCATCTTTTGAATGCTTATGTATTTATTTAGTCATTTATTTATGCTCGAGAGGCTTTCTAGTTCTTCTTCTTTTTTGAAAAAATAATATCCATTTAGAACAAATCTCTAATGAAAGGATTGGTTAATGTCTAGTTATCTTAAAAGACTTGTGTTAAAGACAGTCAATCTGAACTAAGAAAGGTTTTAAATAGCTTAGCATTTAAACATATATTCAAGTAAGTTTTCTTTATAAAAGATTCCTATTTGAAAGAGTCTGCACATTTTCAGTTACAATTATGTTTTTTGTGATAATATGCCATGAAAGATATGGCATGAATAGAGCTGTTCTTCACACAGATTTAACTTATACTATCAATATACAGATTAAATGTATGAACAGTTGTTGCTGTTGCTACGTTGTTGTTGTTGTTGTTGTTGTTAAATATATACCTTTCCATCTTAATAAGAGGTCAGAGAAGGTTGATTTCATATTCAAAATAATTTGATTGTTTTCTATTGTTTTTACACAATTAGTCATGATTTTTTTTAAAATATAGACACTTTGAAATTACCAGAAGTTGAATTAAATTCTCAGATGACTGCCTTTTATTAAAAATGAGATTTTATGTTGTGACAGTAATATTGTTACATTGCACAACTAGGGAACTGCAAGCATATTCGGTGGCTTAAAAGTCCTTGTTAAATATATATAATTCTATTTTAGAAAACAGTGATATAAAGGGAAATAAAAAAAGCACATGAAAAGGAATACATCCCATTTTATACATATTTCTAGATGTCTTGTGAGTTACTCAGTTCATAGCAATACATTAATCAGTAGTTTTATAAACCATTGGTTAATTATTTTACCTTTAATCTTTGATTTGTAATAACTATGATAATTTATTTTTGAAATAGTTACTGTTTTTTTCAACAATGCTTTTTTGGAAGGTATCACTAGCTGTTGTAGCTTCTCAAACATCATATTACTTAACTTGGCCATATTAAGGATTCAACCATAGAAAGACAGCTGTACAGAATGAATACCTGAGTAAATAGTTAATATGTCATATTTACCACCACCCCCAATTTATCAAAGTTTGGTATTTTTTAAAAGGATTTCCTTGATCAGAAATACTAGAGGATGTGACAACACCCTCACCACTACTAAAAATAACAGCAGCAACAACTATAATACGGTTCTCTAAAATCCTTTAAAAATTTGTTTGCCCAGAGTATCATGTCTATGCAATTCTATGATACCCCCATTTCAGCCTTTTAATCCTCTTCATTCTGTTTCTCTGTTGATTTCAGTGGAATTAAGCCAATAGCAGCCGTATGTTTTGTGCCATTTATTTAACTACCATATCTCTTGCTCAGTCCAGTGTCAGTGTCATAATATGAATGGCTGATTCATGACTGGGCAAGAAGAGGAAAACATGCTGAGATCTTTTGTTCTCTGTACTATGGACATTTACGGAATACATACCCAGTACCCCTGCAGATACACTGCATGGTTGGTGATGTATACTCTGTTGGCTCACCTGTGGGATATGCTTCCTTTCCTTTTGTCTTTAAAAAGAAATACATTTAATTATCTATGGGTAAATCTTTGGCTCACAGCTCACCTACCTAGAAAAAAAATGCTGAAGTATTCCAAATATTTGAGAAGAAAGTAACCTGTCTTTCAAGCTAGGCTTCAGAATTCATCCCAACTTTCTTGGAGTCCTCTGACCCCCAAAAGTACTTTTCCTGCCAGGCCAGCAATTCTCAACTCTTCAACCTCCCCTTTGAATATTATTTCCTGAGGTGGCAACTGGCCCTCATCATGTAGATCCCATAGGGTTGCTGCTATCTCAGAATCATATTTTCCAACTACAGGTCTCAAAGGACATCAGCAGTCCATTTCATCCTAGTACAAGCTACTAGAAAAAGACTAGGGGTGATGAGGGACAGGACAGATGTACAGTAGTTCCTTCCCTTTCTGTGTATGTCTCACTAGGCTGCTAAATAATCTTGAATCTGTGGGAAGGCAGGTTTGGCTGGATGGAGGAGGTGGCAGACAAAGTGGGAAAGATGACATCTATTGAGCCAAACACTTCCAAAGCTTGTTTCTGAGGCAAAATCTGGGACTCTTTTGCACTACACAATTACAGCACTATGATTTCCCCTTTAATTGCCATGGTTCTATCCTATAGAATCCTGGGATTTGCATTTTAGGGAGGGGTATTTAGAATTCCAGCCAGAGATATCTAGTGCCTCCTCAAACTACAAACTGCAGGATTCCATAGGATGCAGGTGCAGCTGTAGAAGTGGAACAATAGCACTATAATTCTATAGTATGAAAGGATGCCTGGCCAGCTTAGTTAATGTCTGTTTGGGGTTTCATTATTATATGTAAGCACTGTGAGTCTCAGGTATCATTTATCATGCTTGCTGAAAGTGTCCTGGGCACCTATGTGAAGAAGGATGACATTTTCTTGTTAAAATGTTGCTCATTGTTATATAGAAAATTCATGTTCTATTATGAAGAACATTTGAAGGCTGCCAAACCATAATAGCATTAGAGGACGTGGAAGAGGGAATGAATGGCTCTTATCACACTCTGCAAGGTGGGGAGGCAATGCGTAACTCGGTTCAAGTCCTTTCTTCTCCAAAGCTTTCCCTTTCATTGTTAACTTACCCAGAAAGAACAGCACTGAATGCTATTCTTTTTCTGTTGTGCTGGACTGAGCTAAAGAGCAACAGCAAATGACAAATCGTTCAAGAATGGGAGCCATGATAGTCTGTTGTAGCAAACAAAAGGCTTCTGTGTCACAGTGTGACAATTTTATGGTGGCATACACTTTTGTAAAGCAGAGGGAGAAGCTAGTCTGGGACTGCAATGATGTGTGTGTGTGTGGTATGTATGTACATATGTGTGTATGTAAACCAGAGATTTGTCATTTGTATGAAGTTTTATCCTTACAGTAAATACATGTGCATGTAAGCATGGGGAAAATATTTCTTTATAGCAGTATCAAATTAATTCTTCCTGCTGACAACCAGTGCAACATGGCATGAGGCAATGCCCACTCTAGTTCCTCCATGCCTTAAACTTTGCCCCAGGCTCCCCAGTGCTGGAAGATTTTCCAGAGCAGCTTTTAGAGGAGGATAAGACGAAGGAGAAATCTCACTACATGGATGAAAGGTGGGCTGATTTCACCCAAGGTTTTCACATTTCTATGTGAACAAGAGAACAGAATATTTCCAACAGTAGTCAGTCAAATATAGAGATACAGTCTCTGATCTTTATCAAAGGTAGGTGTTGTACATGGCCTTCATACAACTTCATACAAAGGAGGTTACCATGTTCCTTTTTGTGGCATAACCACCTCATGCTCATCTTTCCCTAAAGCAGAAATAAATTATTTCTCCCTGGGTATGGAATTCCCTGCCACTATGGCCATTTCGGCACGTTACCTTATCTCATTTGTCCTCCTGTCACAATCCCAGCAGTGCCTTTGCCTGGAAGGGAGCATGATGGGAACACTTCCCTCCACACCTAGCCAGCTCCCTGCAGAAGGGAGCACGAGTGACATGTGTCTGCCTTCTGCAGTCCAGCTAGGCTCTTTACCACGCTGTGCTGGAGAAGGAAGCACCTCCATCGCGCTTCCTGCCCTTCTGCATAGCAGGTAAGAATGGGAGTGTTGCACAATTGTGGCTGCTTAACAGATTTAATCCATTACATGAATATCCCACAATCGTTACGGATTGGGGAGGGATGGCAGTGGGACTGTGACATCATGCAGAAGCATGGCCCGCTGACCACTGCCATCCCATCCCCATAGCGTGACTGCTACGCCATATGGAAATGGCTTACATCTGACTCCTGTCAGCAGCTTACAATGCTTTAAAACTACTTGTAGCCTCGTACTTTAGATGATGCTTTAAAAGGATACACACTTTCAGTCCAGTACCAAACAGTATTCCCCAAACCATAGGCTCCAGGGTGATCCTACTAGTCACTGGAAAAGCTCTGAAATAAGTGATTTTAAGAATACAATAGTTCCTTTCATTGCAGGGCTGCTGCAAGATGTTTGGCTGAGGCCAGTAGCAAGATGACACCACCTCCCCCACTCTACAGATAATTGGTTCAATCTTACTTCAGTATGGACCAGTGGCAGCAGCATCATGGATCCTCCCCTCCCATGTCTCCTCCCTGAGTTGCTGTGTTTCTCTTCTTCCCTCCCCCTTTGTCTTCATGAGTAACCTGCCTGCCTTCTTCCTTCCTCCTCTTACTGTACTGTTGCTTTTGTCAGTAAGTAGCAAGATAGCCACTTTCAGAAAACAGGCAGTGCTGCTCTTCACAGAACCGGCAAGGCTCCAAAACACTTGACTCTTTGAAGCCAGGCAGTTGGCAGCTAACCAGCTCTTTTGAGTAAGGCTTTCTGGAAGGAGTCAGTGGTGTACATTGCCACTCTTGATGCTTGTTGCCTGAGTCAGCTGCCTCTCTCTGCCAAACAGATGGCTCATACCCTCCAAGCGTCCCAATTCAGCAGAGACAATTCTGATTAGTCCCCTGTTGCCCCATGTTTTCAGCTGGTTTTAAAATGTTTGCACTGAATTAACTTAGGATGGATGAGAAGGGAGCAAAATCTTGTCCTTCCCAGTAGAAAAAGCAAAAACAAACTGCCTTAACCTCTCCTAGCTTGTCTGTTCTTCCTCATTAATAACTTTTGCCATGTTGATCACACTCTGAGGTTGTTCGGCCACGTGTCTACTGGTTTTTATTTGTGAAATGTTGGAGGGCATGATGGAGAAAGGAACTGGAAAACCACCTCTGAGTATTCCTTGCCTAAGAAAACGTATGAACTTCATGGAGTCTCCATAAGTTGACAGGTGACTTGAAGGAACATACACACAACCACATGATGAGCCAGCTTTGATATTGGTAATGGGACAATATGCTCCATCACACCCAGGGACAGTGGACTACTTTAGAAAATTAGGATAGGTCATATGGCATACATAGACCAATCCTTCCACAAAATAGGTTTGTAAGGGGGCTCAGCCTCTGCTCCCTAAGCAGTTGCCTAATTGCGTGATTGAAGGTGTTCCTTATTACTGGCAACTGAAATACAGTGACAACCAGTGTGGTCTGGTGGTCTGAGTGTTGGACTATAACTCTGGAGACCAGAGTTGAAATTCCCATTCAGCCATGGAAATTTACTGACTGATATTGAACAAGTCACAGTCTCTCAGCCTGAGAGAAAGGCAAAGGCAATCACACTCTGAATAATTCTTGCCAAGAAAATGGCAGGATAGGTTCACCTTAGGGTTGCCATAAGTTGGAAACAGCTTGAAGGCACACAACAACAACAACAACAACAACAACAACAACACATTTTTTTAAATATAATTTTATTCAAATTTCAACAAATAAACAGTTATTTCTGCAATGTTTACATGCAATGTTTTTCCTTCTTCCTTTCCTTTCTGGATTACAATTATTAATATTCCCTCTATACCACGTATCGCAATAACATGTTAATAATCTATAATTTGTTAGTTCCTGCTATATATCTCTACTTTACTTGTTACGGGATGTTTCATTGATTATTAACCTGTATAGTAATTGATATCATGAAAAATGCATTATCTTCTGTCTACACCCAACTCAATCTGTTACAATCTTCCACTCTTTATTAATCTGTTACAATCTTCCACTCTTTATTAATGTCTTCGTCTGATTTCCCTTTTAGTCTTTGTGTAAGTTTATCCGCATTTCTATTTTCCATAAAAGTTGCCCACCACTGTTCAGTAGTAGGTGTAGTTTCATTTTTCCAAAGTTGTGCATATTCAATATGGGCTGTAGTCACCATGTATAATATTATTCTCCAATATTTCTTGGCTGACGTTCCATCTAATATATGTGTCGTGTTTAACAAGTAGAATTCAGGTGTCATCCCAAATTAAATCTTCAAAATTGAACTTATTTTCTTGTGTATTTCTTTCCAATATTTTTGTGCTCTGGGACATGACCACCACATATGAAATAGTGAGCCAGAGTTCTCTTGACATTTCCAACATTGACCTGTACCCGTCTTGTAAATTGTCTTTAATTTTTCTAGTGTCATGTACCATCTATGAAATAACTTGTAGTAATTTTCTTTTAAGTTTTGAGCAGCGGTGAATTTCTGTGTTTGTTGCCAACTCTGTTCCCACCATTCTAACTGTATTGGATGTCCAACATTTTGTGCCCATTGTATCATTACTGCTTTAATTGTCCTCCTCGCAATCTTGGTGTAAAATTTGTTTATACAAATATGCTAATAAATGTGGTGAATTTTCTCTTAATGTTTGCAGTAAATGAGTTTGTTCCTTTTGCTGTATTCCATAGGTTTGTACATCCATTTGAAATCTTTCCTTTAGCTGTCTGTAGGGAAACCAGCTTAATTTTATTCCTTCAGTTTCCAATTTCTCTCTTGATTTCATCTTCACACCGGAATCTTCTGTCATGTCTAATAAGTCTTCATACCGTAACCATTTGTCTTCATACCGTAACACATTTTTGAATGGCTTGCATCACTATGATTTGCTTGCTTTAAAATACGTTTGGTTTATAGTTTACTTGGATTATATCAATTCTGGATTTTCAGAAGGCATTGTGAGTGCTTACTTCTGCATTATCTTTATTGGGGGGAAGGGGGAAACAGTGACTGGATGGTTAAAAAACAAGGAATGAAATGGAAAATGTATCCAGATGAACACTGAATTCACCCAGTTGAAGCTTAATTTAGTTTGCCCATAGCTTTAATGGAATTTCTGTAAATAACCATTTTTTGCCCAAGTATTAAAGGTATGGAAGAAAATCAGAAAAATGTTTTTCATCTGCCAAAAAGTGATAAGGAATTAATTCTTCATGATAGAAGTGTGAAAATCAAAGGGGTGGATTCAAACTGCAGTACAATACAGACTGCAGTCCAAACCACATTTAACTCAATGAGAGACCTGTTTTGGGCTGAACTGTAACATAGTTCTGCTGAAAAAAATAGGACAAGTTGATTTCAGTAGGCCTAAATTTGTCTAACTTTAAACTGAATCCAAGTCCACCCCTCCAATATATTTTGGGTTTTTTCATCAGTAAATGTGATTAACAAATGTTCTTAATAACTGCATTCCAGCTCTATAAATATCTCCTAACTCAACATTTGGAAGACGAAACTCTAAAAGACACCATGGTGGCCTGGACTAACAATTTGCAAGATGAAACATTATTTGAAAACTGGAAAACTGCTTGGAAAAATACTAATCAATTCACTTGTTCTCGAGATTTGAAAGCAAACTTTCTAAAAATGACGTATAGATATCATCTAATCCCAGAAAAAAATTGATAAAACCTATCATACTGGAAACAGCAAGTGTTGGAAATGTCAAGACAAGATTGGCACATATTATCATCTTTAGTGGACCTGCCCAGTGACTAAAAGATTTTGGATAAACGTACACGAAATCATAATGGAAATATTTCAAACAAGATTTTGGTTAAGCCCAAAATTCTTTCTGCTAAACATGACCCATTTGCTTGATAAAATATCTCTTAAAAAACACAGTTGAATTTTACTCTATATGGTCTCAGTAGCAAGAGTTAATTTTACTAAACTGTGGAAAAGTAAAAAAACTCCTGACATAGACCAATGGCTATTAAGAGTAATAGAGATGAAAGAATATGACTAATCTACCCACTACATAAATGGAAAACAAACTAATAAAGTGGAAGAGTGGTAGCCAGTAACAAAATACATAAGGAAGAGATGGGGTATTAAGATTAAAATTGTGTAAAATACACATGTAAATTTATTCATTTGTTAAAATTATTTACTACTATCATTACGATGAGCAATATTTATGGGCAGGGGAGAGAATAAGTTATTCTCTTTTAATTATTTTTCACACAGTGAATATTAATTTTTTGTAAAAATGTTAACGTTTTGTAAAAATAGATGGAAAAAAAAGGGTGAATTCAATTATGGATTTTATCCGAATAATAAAGGTAGACAGGGAGTTTTGGAAAAATATGGGTGAATATAGTCCAAGGCTAAAGGCAAAAGGAAGTTGACTATCTTTTTTTTTTTTTTTTTCCAATTATTCTTCCCCTTTCCATTTTCCTTCTTTCTTTTCTTGTTATTCTTGTCTCCTATATTGCTGGAACATATTCTAATCATACTTTATATAATAGGTTATATATAGGCTAACGAATAATGTATATACTAGTTACTTTTCTTACTTTTTTTGTAACAATGTTCTTAGATTTAATAAAAACTTAATTTAAAAAAACTGCGTTCCAGAATCCCCATTATTTTTCTTTCTACTGGATGTTGTTTGTGTTATTTTAACTAGATTAAAATACTTTGAAAATAATATTCTATAAGGTTAAAATATGTGGAATTTATCACTCATTGAGTAAGATCACATGACTTCCAAGAAGCTGGCATAGCTCCTGATTTGTTTTAATCTATGCCAAGTTTGAAAGTGTAGTAATGTTTATACATTATAATTCCCGTGTCTTACTATGTTGTCATAACTAAACAATTTGCGTATTTATTAAGTTTTCAATTAAATCCATTTATATAAATTAAAAGGAATAATGATAAAACATAAAAACCTGCATACTGAGTCAAACTCTTGCTCCATCTATGCTAGTATTGTTAGCTCTGATGGGCAACAGAAGCCCACCAAGGTCTCAAGTAATATTCTTTTCTGACATTACCCGGAGATCCCTTCCAGTCCCTGGTAGTCATCCTTCCCTTGATTCCCTCCATGTGTTGTTATAGCAGTCATGTAGGGATGTGGGGGTGGGGTGAGCATTCACCATGGGCAGCAATGTTTTTGGGGCATCCCGGCCCATAGCCACGCCCTCACATGCACTGGCCACGCCCCCACACCCTGCAGCCATGCCCCCATGCACAGTGGCCACATCCTTTGGCCATAGTCCCACCCCCTCCTCTCACCCCTCCACACACTCCAAGCTCCGCTACTGTGTTATAGACAGTGAGTACTTGGCAGAACTACTTCCCTCAGCAGAATTGGCATCAGGGGTCTCCCACCCCTACTACACCCCCCTGCGCATCACAAAACCCTTTGGGAAATCTTCTGGAGCCTCTTGGCAGGTACTGCCAAATCCTATAGGCTGAGATGGCTGAGAAGAGAGAAAGAAAGCTCAGTCATGTTGGTGGTACAGGACCAGTGGAATGTTAGGGTTGTACTTAGCCAGAGGAAGGGAGATATTTATGGAGAACAGGGTAAAAGCATCCCTGAAACACTTTTAGAACATGACGGGAGGAGATGTGAACTACAGCAGCAATAGAATTCTTGGGCAATGATATGTATTTGTTAATCCCCAATCACTATAAAACGTAGCTTTATTAAGTCAAAGTAAGAAAGTGAAACAATAAGCAGGTACTTTAAAGCTACGGAACTTCTTTTCAATGCCAGATGAAGAACTTTTATTTTTCCAGGCATTTGAGAACTGCTTACATGTTGCACACTATTGCTCTTTATTTCTCGTGCTCTTATCTTGCTGCTGATTTTCATTTGGTTTTATGTGTTGAAATGTTTTGTTCTCTGCAACTGATTTTATCTTGGTTCTTTATTCTTTGATCATTGTTCTAGTGTATTATTGCTTTATTTTTTATTTTTAACAGAGCATATACAATAGAGAAAAGTTTGATGACTGGCTGGTTTTAACAGCACAGTAAATAAATAAGGGAAGTGCCATATACTAAAGAAAATATAAAACTGACTTATATTGAATCAGTCCATTGTTCTCTCTAGCTTTGGAGCACTATATTTCTCACTTTCTTGAACTATGAACCATGACAGATTCCCTTAAACTTTTTTTTCTAGCAACCACCATCACAATGAATTCTTGAATCGTCCCAACAGTATGCCTTTGATTCTCATTCTCTTGAAGACTGAATGCTGTTTGGACCTTAATATCTAAAATGGGATAACTTGTGGTGCTTCCATTATACAAAACTCATGCTTTCATTATGCACAATGTTCAACAGCTTGATTGTACCATGCTTTCCAACAGTCTTGATTTGGCAAGGGACAGTCCCAATTAATCTTCTGTCATCCCACTTGTTTAGCTGCTTTTAAAATGTCCCAGTTTCTCTCTCTTCCTTCCCCTGTAAAGAAAAGTTAAGAACCAGTCTATGGCTGAGAATTCTAAAGGCCCCTCCCTAAACTGCAAACCCCAGGATTCCACAGGATATTGAAAGTGGAATAATAGCACTATAACACTGTAGTGTGGAAAGGCCTGTAGTGCTGTGATTTTACTTTAACTGCCATGGTAACATCTTATTGAACGCTTGTATTTACAGTTTAGAGAGGGGTACTCTAAAAGCCAGCATAGTATAGTGGTTTGAGTGTTGGAGTATGATCCTGAAGGCCAAGGTTCAATTACTTGCTCAATCATGAGAACCCATTGGGTGGCTTTGGGCATGTCACATGCTTTCAGCCCCAGAAAACCCCATGATAATTTCAGCTTAGGATCACCATAAGTTGGAAATGACTTAGGCCATTTCCGCACTAGATTGTTACAGTGCTATCATTCCACTTTCAACATCCTACGGAATCCTTGAGTTTGCAGTTTCAGGAGGGGCCGGCTGGCCCCTCCCTAAACTGCAAAGCCCAGGATTCCATAGGATGTTGAAAGTGGAATAATAGCGTTATAACTGTCTAGTGCGGAAATGGCCTTAAACACACACAACAATGTCAACTTAGAATTCTTAGTCAGAGTGCTCTAGTGCCTCCCCAAACTACAAACTCCAGCATTCCATAGGATGGAATGACAATAATCAAAGTAGCACTTTAATTGTATTGGGTGAAAGCGCCCCAGGCAATGTCAAGGAACAAGAAGGAGTTCTTTTCCAGTTTAGAATACTATCTGAACCAGACAAAAACCCACATATATTTGTTTGTACAGATCACCCTTTCCAAAATTGGAACCCTTGAGATGCTTGGACTTCCTCTCCTATAACCCTCTGCTAGTACTACCAATGAAAAGAAAGGAGGTGTAATCCAATGAAACATCAGAAAGGTACCAGGTTGAGAAGGCTGAAAAAGAGCGCTTGTCCTTGCACAGGCACTATGAAGGCAGGAAAGAATGATCTCTATACAGATAAATGAAACAATTGCTTCCTGAGACACAAGGTGAGTATTATTGCATCACTCCATTTGTTAGTCTCCAAATGCAGTGGACCCACAGAAGTAGTGGAATTTACAAATGTGCTGACTTATCAAGCTCCCATGGGTGGAATGGAAACTAACAACTGGATTAAGCCTATAAATTCTATTCTAGCTACGAAAGTATGCATTTTTGTGACATGACCATATGGATTGCTCTTATTAGATTAGAAATGAATTTTTGATCATGGAAGAATTTATTTCTTAGTAAATATTTTTAGTGACAAGAAATGCAGTAAAAGAACATAAAGGTAAAATAAATATATTTAGATAAAATGAGAGAATTTTTTTCTTTAAAATAATGGTTACTTATGGTACTAAAATTGTTTTCCTTAAACTTCAGGTTTTCATTTTACATATGGACTACTCACATCAAATGTCATGTTGACAAATTTAATTGACCGTAATTGTTAAAATTGCTGGTCATTAATTTACTTTCGGTTTTTGTGTGTGAAAATCTGAACCTGCAAAAGTGCCATTATCAATTACAGTCCATTTGAAGTGACCTAATTAGATGTAGTAGTGATGTGTGACTGAGCAAAAAGACATGGAAAGAGAAATGTGGACACACGCTGTGGATATTATTGGCTTTGAAGGAAACACTCTTCTCTGTTTTACAGTTGTTGTTTTTAAAATACGTAGTTTGCATTAATAGTTTAAGAGGTTTTAAATGATTGTCAGAAATGTTCAGAGGGAAAAAGAATAAAATTAGAATTATTTTCACAATGAAAAATGATTCTTATGATTCAGAGAAGGGTATATAACAAACTGACCTCCATTGTGTCTGATGAAAATGAATGAGAACATAAGATAAGAAAAGCTCTGATGGATCAGACCAGAAGTTAATTCCATCCACCATTCTGTTTCCACAATGGCCAATGAAGAGTTAGACCAAAGTCCCAAAATATCCTTGCTAGGGTTCGTGCCAATAAGCAGCTAAGTATGACTCACCACTGTATCATATCAGATTTGTGCTTTGCACAGCCAATATGGCAATTTAGTTCTTATTGTAAATGACAATAACAAAATGGTTGTCTTCTTTGGACTAAATATAGTTTCCATAGAGCAGATATTACAGAGCTCGAGCCATGGAGGCTTCAGAAAGCTTCTCCCCCGCCCCCTGCCCCATCATTTCTGGAGAATTAATTATAACATCAAGTGGAATAGTGCTCACAATAGACTGAATGCAAAAACCTAATCCAATAATTATTTAAAAGAGTGGGTGTTGGCTTCTGGTCAGAACCAGTGGTTGTGGGAGCTGTGGGAAGCTTCAAAGTAACAATAAATTTCTGGCCATTGAAGACGTTTTATTCCCCTATTCATAGTTCACAGCATTACAAAAATCCTGGAGACTTAGTCTGTTTTTCAATTACACCTGCCACTTACATGTGCACTGCAAAGCCTTTGGTACAGTTGTTGTGGTCAACAAAAGACAATGAGTAATGGCTTTGTTTTTTAAAAAAAGCTGTAAATGAAATGCTATTACAATAGGCAAAGGTAATCAGAGGCAATCACCTCCAATGGGAAATCTGTAGCCACAAAATGAATGGGAACAAGTGTGAGCTTTGAAGTCCATTTTTATGCAAAGATCAGTTAGCTCAGTCAAATTTCCGTTTCACAGTTTTGAAGTGTAAATGTACACCAGTGAATACGAAACCTGGATTAATGTTATTTGTTTCATTATTTGGATGCAAATTTATCTCATGGCTAATATTTTACTTTTCTTTAAGCAGAAGAATTGTACAATGAAATATTAAAGGCAGTGTCCAGTGCTAGTGTTTCACTAGTGGTACATCAGGATCCAGAAAAATAAGAAAAGAGAGGAAATCTCCTCTCACTCTGAACCTCTGAAACCAGATCTTGGGGGTATGGAAACCCTTCAGAGCCATACTTGGACAGCATGAAGGGCTGAAGGCGAAAAAAAGGGGAGAAAAGTTCTGCTGTAACCAACAGCTTTAAACCTAAGGCTGTAGCCCTATTTATAAGAGCATTTGCCATTCAACATGATGGGATTTATATACAAGTAAACATATGGCCTTTCAACACATACAGAAAGCCTTTTCATTTCTGCATAGTTATTGGCTGTCTGACAGTCTCTCAGAATTAAAAAGAAGGAGCTAATGGCACAAATGGAATTGTTCTCAATATTTCTGAGTCCACTGGAGGTCTTAGTCTAGAAATTAAACATTGCTGACATTAACCTGGCAAGCCCCAGAAAACTTCTGCTTTCGAAAACTGGGTTTAAAAAATGAAAACAAATAAAAATGACAAACAAGACGCAGTCTTTCTCTCTACTTCAAAAAAAAATAAAATAAAACCCACTCCAGATTTTTCTTCATCCCCCGCACAACCCAGTCTTTTAATTGTTGATTTAGTCCTCCAGTTGTTACTAGGTGTGGCCTGAGAGCATATGAATGAATTTATACATGTTCTGAGTACACGTACCTATCAGAGATCCTGTGGTTTTGGGCAAATTTTGGGCAAATTAAACTTAATATTCACATTCACACAGTGTTCCTTTAGAGGGGAATTTTATTGAACACATAGATTTCAAGATATACTCAATAGTTCCATCGGGAAATAACAAATGTTATGATAGTGCTCTCCAAATAGCAAAGGTATATACAGAATACTAACAAATACCTACTATGACACTGCCTTAGGATGGAGAGATGCTAATTCGAAAATGAGCAAACTTGTAAGGCTATGAGGGTTTGGAAATCAAGCAATATGAAATTGCAGGGGTTGCTAATAGAATGGAAAAGTATGAGAAGGAAAGAGGCCAAATGTAAGGACACTGTTTCCCCAAAACACACACACTCATTCATAGGCACACATCCCAGAGAAATACTTTATGCAATACACATATATTCACACATGCACCAGTTTTGGGGAGCTGCAATTTACAAGGAAAGTACTCTCTGAAATATAAAGAGATGTGAGAAGTTACCTCTCCTTGGTTCCATTGGACTTGTGAGAAGCTAGGAAGCACTCCTCGCTGGAACAGTGAAAGGACGGGGGGGGGGACTAATCAAACAAGATTCTGTGCTAGAACAAGGACTTTGAGAAAGAGAATTCCAGAATTCGGCAAAAATTCTGGATTCTTTTTTAAAAAAATATTTTTATTAAAATTTCTAAAAGAAAGTATAAAATGGGAACATTTCTTCTAAATGTTTCCCCCCCACCAACTCCCATAACAAGTTTTATTCTCCAGTTTTGCCCAGCTGGATCAAACAAAAAATACAATATAATACAATGCAAGGAATCCAATGCACTGTACATAGAATCTTTGGCATAACAGTAATAATTTATCTTTTAACCAGTCAATACATTTTACCTTTTTTTTTATCAAACTATATCATTATATCATTAGCTTTACAATTGTAGCCACTCTTTTATTTTGCTCCATTCTCTATCAAATTGTTGAATGGATAGGTTCTTTAATGCATTTGTCAATTTTTCCATCTCCATCATATCCCTAACCTTTAATTTCCATTCATTTAAATTTATTTTAATATCTTGTTTCCAATATTGAGCATAGGTTAATCTAGCTGCTGTAACTAAATATAACATTATTTTTTATGCTTTCTAATTTCTGCCTTTGGTTTTACTATATTCAATAATTATAATTCAGGTGTCATTTCAAAATTCATTTGAATATTTTTTGAATTTCATCATGTATTTCTTTCCAAAATTTCTTTGCCTTTTTACATGTCCACCAGATGTGATAAAATGTTCCCTCTTTTTCTCTGCACTTCCAGCATTTTGAATTTCCATTCTTTATAATTTTTTGCAAAATTCCAGATTCTGAGAGTCTAAAGAGTGATTTCAGCTTAAAGGAGTGAAATTAGCTCAGGGAGTGATTTCAGTAGGAAAAGGCCAAAGCTATGCCAGTGATTTCCAGCAAGAGGCCTCCAGAAGGAGGAAATAGACATCTTAAAGCTCTTGATTCAAGATGAGTACCTTACTCCATGACTGCTTTTGAATCTTGATTCCTTACTGAAGCACCTCAGGCAGGTAAAATAAGGATGACATCAGTGAGCTCTCTAGAACAGATGGAGTTTTTGAGAGACATTAGCCAATACTTCGTTTAGTTCAAGGTGTAATGATTCAGAAAGGCAAACAATTAAGAAAGATATTACAGAAATGATAAGTGAATCACCTTTGTCCCAAGGATGACATTTCCTATAGTGGCTTTTCCTGTTTATAAAGAACTAGTGTATTTACCCAGTGTTGCCAGGGATTTTATTTTCTCATAGGTAACAAACTGTCTTGTCCAGTACCCGTAACTTTTCCCATATTCCCCAATCCAGTCTGTATTTAGAGTTAACATACAGAGGTTCAGTTCCTGAGGGAATGCACTGGCTTCCTCCTTCTTGCTGCTAAGCCATGTCTCTATAGCAACTGGCCTGAGGCCCAAGAGCTCTCTGCTAAGAATTCTAAAGGCCCTTCCCTAAACTGCCAGTCCCAGGATTCCACAGAATCTTAACAGGCAACGAATCATATGAGGTCTTCTCACCTGATACAGCCAATCATATGAGGTCTTCGTCTGCCTGACACAAACTCACAAACTCATAAACTTTGACTTTTATACGTTAGATTGTTTACAGATTGCTGGACCACATCTTGGGAGAGATAGGATCTTGGCTGGATGGTATTCAGCATTTCAATATGTTTCTCTCTCTCTATGTGTGTTGGCGGGGGGGACATCTAGTATTGGCATTAGTGGAATTCATTCTTTCAGTAATGGATGCTGGCTACAAGATTCGACCAGGAGAGGCCTTTTCAGCTAACCCTTCTACATCTTTGGCCAGGCATTCAAAAGTGGATCGATTTTAGAACACACACATGTATGTCTTGGGAGGGGTGTAGTATAAATATGGTCATATTACACCATAGCAAGTGGGGGCACAGAATCAAGAAGGCCTACATCCCCCAAGGGAAGGAAGTACTAGACAACTATGGGAAGTAGAAAGAAGATTTGAAATCTCCCTCTCCCTTCTCCCATCCACCCAATCAACATAGAAAGCATACCGGTCTTCTTACAAAAATTGATCCACAACTGGCATGATGTGGCAGGAACTTGTTTACTGGGAGGTATTTGGAAACAATGCATTATCCGCACCAGGAGTGGAGACTGGAGATTTACGCAAGTGTAGCTGAGAATCATGCTAATGAATCTTCTGCTTGCAATGTTTCATGAATAAGTGCCTAAATATAGAAATCTGAGAAAATCATTTTACTGGATACTTGGACTGTTTGTTGCTGCCTTAGAGTAATTTCATAGGGAATAAAAAGAGGTGGAGGAAGAGGAGGAGATAAAGAGCTAGTGGACATTCTCATAAGCCAGCCAAGCCTCAGCCAACCACTGATAGCACCTATGGAGATCAGGGAGAGAAGAGACTTCATCAATGCACATAATTGTTTTGTTCTTTTCTTGAGAAGGGAGAATGAGTTTTGTTAGCAGTTCACAGACATGTAGGGATGGAAAGAAATGTTACTGGATTCAACAGCCTTGGTGATAGTAGCACCAAAGTGGAAGACATCAAGGCAGCACTGAGACTTTTTGTGAGGAAATGTGCTCCTTGCCTGTTCCTATAAAGGGGACGGACAGTTGAAGGAAGGAAGAACTGCAGAAGCTTTCTTTACTGTTGCTGGCCATGCCCTCCTGCCCGTTCCTATAAAGGGGACAGACAGTTGAAGGAAGCGAGAACACCAGAGGCATCCACTGCCTCTATAATGGGGATGGACAGTGGGAGGAAGCAAGAAACATCAAAGGCAACCTCTACTGCTATTGGCCACACCCTCCTGCCTGATTTTAAAATTAAGAGAGGGAGGAGGGAAGGGGGGATAGGACTGGGTGGAGATGTGAGCAAGCAGGGGGTATTTTCTTATGATGGGGGGTGGTTGGATGTTATAGATGAACAACGGGGAGCATAATAAGTATTGTGCTGGGCAAAGGGAGATATGGCGATAGCAGGGAGAAATGTCGTTATAGGGGAAGGAGAGATAGATGTTTAATACCTATCTCACCTTCTGTTCGCCCTGCTATCCCAAGGTGTCTGGAGAGTGAACCAAACCACCCACAGAACCTTTCCTTGCTCCTGTGCAATGCCAGGTCAATGAAAAAGAAAACTCATATTATCAATGATCTTTTAAAGGATGAGGAAGCTGACCTGGCATGCTTTACGGAGACCTGGCTGGAGGATGACAGTGGTACAACTTAGGTTCAGGCCTTGCCAGCCAGATACTCTGTCAGTGAGCAGGTAAGGGGAAGTGGGCGGGGGCGGAGTAGCCTTGGTTTATAAAGACAATCTTACGCTGACCAGGATACCTGTCCGGAAAACAGACAACTTCGAGTGTATATACATGAGCCTGAAGGCAAGGGATAGTCTAGGGATTCTGGTAGTGTACCGACCACCCCGCTGCCTATCAGACTCCTTGGCCGAGCTGACAGAACTGGTGTCGGAGTTGGTGTTGGAGTCGCCCAGATTTCTGGTTCTGGGCGACTTCAATATCCCATTTGAGACCGGTTTGACAGGTGCATCTTGGGAGTTCATGGTGTCTATGACAAACATGGACCTATCCCAATTAGTCTCTGGGCCAACACATTGTGCAGGTCATACTCTCGAAGTGGTCTTCAGTACGGAACAGGCGCAGCTGTGGGTGGAGATAATAAATGCTACTACATTGTCCTGGATAGATCACTTCCTGGTCAGGGTCAGACTTATGGCTGCTATGTGCCCCTGCAGGGGTGGTGGACCTATTAGAATGGTCCGCCCTTGAAGGTTAATGGAACCTATTGGATTCCAGAAAGCCCTGGAGGGTTTTATGGTTGGTATTGCCGGTGATCCTGTTGAAGCCCTAGTTAATACCTGGAATTGTGATCTTAGTAGGGCTATCGACACGATTGCTCCCAAGCGTCCTTTCTGGCCTGCTTCAAACCGTAATCCTTGGTATACAGTAGAACTCAGGAATATGAAGCAGGTTGGACAACGACTAGAGCGCAACTGGCGGAAATCTGGACTCTTATCTGACAGGACACGCTATAGAGAATTCCTTTATTCCTATGGAATGGCAATAGATGCGGCGTAGAAGACTTTCCTCTCTGCACGTATTGCATCTGTGACTTCCTGTCCAGCAGAGCTATGGTAAAGGATCTGACTCAGATACTTACTCCCCCAAACTCGCTGTTAGAACCTAGTGTAGCTTGCTGTGATGCTTTGAATAATCATTTCACAGATAAAATCTCTCAGATAAGAGCCGATTTGGATGCCGGTGTTACTGCAGAGGGTTACGAGTGGAGTGTCTGGTGATTCCGTGAACAGGATTATACTGGATCAGTTTCAGTCAGTGAGTACCGAGGGCGTAGACAAGCTCCTTGAAATATAAGAAAGACAACTTGCCCTCTTGATCCCTGCCCTTCATGGCTGGTCGTCCAGGGAGGAGTTGCAATTAAGACCCATTTAAGATGTATTATTAATGCATCCCTTACGGAGGGCAATTTTCCAGCTTGTTTAAAAGAAGTGATTATACAGCTGCTTCTAAAAAAAGCCCTCCATGGACCCCTTGGATATGAATAATTATAGACCAGTCTCTCATCTCCCATTTTTAAGCAAGGTGATCGAGAGGGCTGTTGGTCTTCAGCTCCAAGCTGTCTTGGATGAAACAGATTATCTAGTCCCATTTCAAACTGGCTTCAGGGCAGGATATGGAGTCGAGACTGCCATGGTCGCCTTAGTGGATGATCTTCGCCTAGGTATCGACAAGGGAAGTGTGACCCTGCTGGTACTCTTGGACCTCTCAGCAGCTTTCGATATCATAGACCATGGTATCCTTCTGGAACGCCTGAGAAGGTTAGGGATTGGGGACACTGCACTTAAGTGGTTCCGGTCCTACCTCTCAGGTAGATACCAGATGGTGATACTTGGGGACAGCTGCTCCTCAAAAAGGAGCTTAAATCTGGCATCCCTCAGGGTGCTGTCTTGTCCCCAATGCCATTTAACATCTACATGAAACTGCTGGGAAAGATCATCAGAATACATGGAGCAAGGTGCTATCAGTACGCTGATGATACCCAGATATATCTCTCCATGCCTCAGATAATAGCATCAACTAAGGGTGGCATCTTGCCTCTGAATGAATGTCTTGAGGCAGTAATGGACTAGATGAGGAAAAACAGACTGAAGCTGAATCCAGATAAGACGGAGGTACTCGCTGTTAGGGGCCCTAGCCCAGATATGGAGGTTTGGCAATTTGTTCTAGACGGGGTCACACTTCCCCTGAAAGACTGTGTCTGCAGCTTGGGGGTGCTCCTGGACTCGCCACTTTAAATGACAACTCAAATGGATGCGGCGGCCAGGAGTGCCTGTTATCAGCTTTGGCTGATGTGCCAGCTGCGCCCTTTTCTGGGGCTGGAACACCTAAAAACAGTGGTGCATGCGCTGGTAACTTCACGGCTCGACTTCTGCAATGCGCTTTACATAGGGCTACCCATGTGCTTAGTCCGGAAACTTCAATTAGTTCAGAATATGGCAGCCAAGTTGGTCACCGGTAGACCTAAAACTTCCTTATAACACCAATTTTAAAGTCTCTTCATTGGCTGCCTATTAGTTTCCGGGCACAGTACAAGGTGTTGGTTATTACCTTGAAAGCCCTTCATGGCTTGGGGCCAGCCTACCTGCGGGATCGCCTTCTCCCATATAACCTGCCCCACACATTAAGGTCCTCTGAGAGGAATTTACTGCAGCCAGTCAGAACTAGGTTGGCTGCGGTTACCCAGAGGACCTTTTCTTCTATCGCTCCCAAGTTATGGAATGGCCTGCTGGAGGAGACCCGGCATATTACCAGTCTTGACTGCTTTAAAAAAGCAGTCAAGAATGATCTGTTCCGACAGGCCTTCCCAGACTAGCATTTCTATCGCCTCCCATCAATTGTCTTGCTGTTTTGTTAATAGTTAATTGATGGACTGTTAATTGTTGTGTGTTTTAAGGGGTTGGTTTAGGTGGGTTGGTGGGTGGGGAGGATTGGGTATGTTTTTAATGTCTTTTAATGTATTTCATGTTGTTCGCTGCCTCGATCCATGTGGAGAGGCGGGATAGAAATACTACTACTACTACTACTACTACTACTACTACTACTACTACTACTTCTTCTTCTTCTTCTTCTTCTTCTTCTTCTTCTTCTTCTTCTTCATTATTAAACAGTTACACATTTGCAAAGTGTACAGAGAATTTTTTAGAAATAAAGGGTGCACGAAACAATATGTGCATTTAAAAATATAAATGGTTAAAATGTGCATCACTGAAAAAAACACAGAGTTTAGTGAATAAAGAGAAGTTACACAAATTGGGTGAACTGTGCAAATTAGGAAACTCATTTTTAAAACTGCTGAATTTCAGTGTAGAAGAGAAGACCAACCCTTGCAACTAGGTGAGAAACAAGGACAGGAAAAAATTCAGGTGGGGTTTAGAGAAACTCAGTGAAAAAGAAACTGAGAGACTGCTTCCTTGATTTTTTTAATTAAAAATATATATCTGATAGTGACAAACATTATAATCACACTTACTGTACTCATGTCCAGAAGATAAAAGTCCTATGATGCCTTCTGCTTTTAAAATTCCTTTTTATCTTTTCTATGAGTTTTTTTTGGGAAGGAGAGGGAAGATCATTGGAACTGAATATATGCTTTATGTCTTTGTTTCTGCAGTCCCTTAAACAACAAGGTCATGCATATATTCCACTTGGAAATCCAGGAGTTCAAGCTCCCTCTTGCCTTACCAGTCCCCTCAAGGCAACCAAGGGAAATGACTGCAGTTACAGCCTCCAGCATCTCAAGCCTGCAGGACTTTTGTCTGGAACTCTCCCTTCTGCTATCAGCTCTTCAGACCACTTTATATTAAGTGAAGGAGACAGCAAGAGATGGCTCAAGTTCTTTCCCCATTTTTTGATGACTGTTAAAGGGTGTACCTCAGTTTTTAGCCCAACAATTCAGTTGCCAATTGCTCCACATTCAGTAGTGTGGAAAAAAAAAAAAAAACACTTGTGTGCTTCAGCATGCCCATCCTAAATTCTACAATATAGAATGTGGGAAATATTGATATCAAGTATGAAATCACTACCTTTAATATCCTGAAAGGTGAGGAAATGAATGCAGAGTACTATTGAGTGGGCAGGGATGAGAACCTGCCAGAACTGGTACCTGCTCATGTTTAATTTCTGTCAGAACAGATGCTGATCAATTTATAGGCCTCAATTCAACCAGGCAAATACATAACCTTGAATTTATTTGAAATGTTTCTGGACTAACATGAGTCAACATGAAATATTGCTACTAACGAGTCTCAAAAAGGATTCTATTATTCCCATTCCTCAATTTTAGAAGATAGCTACAAAAATCCACAAAGATATGAAGTCTTCGATAATAGTATAATATAAGCAGAAAGCTGGACTAGATAAAACCAGCTGAACACTAGTCTGTCCTCAAGACCTAACAGGGAGGTAATAACAGGCTTTTGAATATGTTGCAATATCTTTTGGCAGATATGCCTTGCACAATTCTACAGCACTGGAAATCCATTAGAACTGAACGGTCATTTAATCCATTTCTGAAACAGCATCTCCAAGGGGAAAATGTTATATATTTATATATAGTTTATCTATAGCCAATATGATAGAAAACCATTGTGATCTACATTGAGATTCCATATTATGTCATATCATGTCCTAACTTGTGTATATTCATAGCGTAGTTCATTTTATGTCTGTGTGTATGTAGCAAATGCTTTGAAAGTTGATTAAAAATGTTTGCCGTAGGTTTCATTCTTCCAGAGGACCATGATATCTGATTTTATTATATTAATTCTATACTTTGTCCTTGCTGGTAGGGCATAAAAATGAAACCAGACATAATGCTTATAGGGGATAAAAGATATATGTGTTTTTCACAGAGCTAGAAATAACTGTGCTTGGAACTCTAACCTCATAAACGGGGTCTTGGTGTGTTAGTAAAAAACATATACATGATGATCTGAGAAGGACAAATCAGATTAATTGACTTCTGCAGTATAATAAAATCCACCATAATTCATACTTAAGATGTTTTTCTTCTTCTTTCTTTTCTTTTTCTTCTGAATTGTCTTTGACAATGAATTTTTAAAAATAAAAACTACTGCAAATAGAAACAGATGTGATTGCTTCTCAGTTAAACCCTATGGTCCTAGATACTTCCAAAATGACTGAATTTAAGTCCCATTTACTGCAATGGGTTTATTCTATAACTAAGGTCCTTTCCATACTACACTGTTGTAGTGCTATTATTCCACTTTCTTTCTTTTTTTAATACTATTTTTATTGAAGATTTCATACACATAAGACAAGGGAAGAAAAGAGAAAAAAAGTAAAAAAAATATATACTTACATGTATGTGTGTGTGTGTGTCTATCTATCTATCTATCTATCTATCTATCTATCTATCTATCTATCTATCATCTATCTATCTATCTTCTATGGTATTTCAAAGGAACAAACAGATGAAAAAGAAAGAGAAAGAAAGAAGACACATAGACAATAATGATATGGTACATTACACTAAACACTCTACAAGATAAAACATTGTAGACTTCCATCTCTGACAAAGCAACAGGCTGTAAATACCAGTTCTTGCTCGATTACTCCTTTTTCGCAATTAATAATAAAACTTTGCAATCTGTCACGTCAATATCATTTTCAAATAGATGGTAACAATAAAACTCTAGAACTCTCCTTTCAATTCTGGGATTTGTAGTTTATTGAGATCAAAGAGTTCTCTGGCTGAGAATTCTAAATGCCCCTCCCTAAACTGCAAACCCCAGAATTCTGCAGGATGTTGAAAGTGGAATAATAGCACTATAGTAGCATAGTGCGGAAAGGCCCTATGTATGGATCCAGCCCTATGCGCTGTGTGGAAAAGTAAACACTCCTAAACCTTTCTTCAAGAGTCAGCATGGTGTAGTGGTTTGAGTGTTGGGCTACATCCCTGGATGCCAGGGTTTGATTCCCCGCTTAGCCATGGAAACCCACTGGGTGACCTTGGGTGCATCACACACACTCAGTCCCAGAAAGACCTGTGATAGGTTCACTTTAGAATCAGAAATGACTTGAAGGCACACAGCAACAATAAGAAAGTCTTTCCTTTTGAAACTAATGGAGCTTACTGTTTTAGAGTGCTGCCCTATGAATACTGATTCAAGGTATAAGCCTACGGAAGGTCAGTGACCATATTCAGAAGTAAATTATTATAAGGTTGCACCAAGATCACCCACTTGAGGTCAAATTGCTTAGTGGCAGTTCTTGAGCTGCTTGTGAACATGAACTATACTTTTGTTATGAGTACTGATTATGATCCAGTGCCCCCCTCATTAATAAGATAAATACATGCTAATGAATGTATTCTGCAGTACTTCCTAGTAAATAAAGCGTTTTGCAATTCCTATTGCACATAGCAAGGATGGGAAATATGGTAGACTCATTTTCTCTCACCTCACAATGGCTGATGGGAAGTGTAGTTCAGAATTAACTGGAAGGCTACACATTTCACCAGCCATGGCATATAGTTCATTTCCAGGTTTCATGGGGAAAGTCCAACCTGGAATGGTGGCAGCCAGACTGAGCCAAGGGCAGAAGAGTCTGTGAATTGAAAAGAAGAATCAATCCAACTTGCAGGAATAAAAGGCGTAAGAGTAGAAGGATTTTAGGGTGGTCAGACAGCTGTGTTCTGGAGAGCAGAGTGGGGAAGAAGGCTTGACAAACCCTAACTTTGCAGTAAGTTAAAAGCTAAGAGAGGTAAGTTGGTCTATGAGGGAATAAACCAAAATCTCTATTTGAATAATACTTTTAGTAGAGCTCCCACCTGAGAAAAGTAATGAAATAAGCAAACTTTCAGTTTGACCTGATGTTTTGATCAGGCGAAGTGATGCAAAAATACAGGGAACTGGAGAAGAAGCCATAAACAAATAAGCAAGCAAACAAACAAATATTATTCTTACAAGGTCTGCATTTTCCAAATGATTTTAGTCTTGAACTCTTTCTAGAAAAACACACGTACACATCATAACAGTGTTCAAGTATTGCTATTTTGGTTTCAGAGATGGCTGAGATTAAAGCAAGGCAGAGGTCTCATACATGATTGCTTTGTACAGATCTTAAAAGTGGAAGAACAAGGGATATGGCATGGTTATGTGAGACTCAGGCCATTTCTATACTTTACGTGATCCTGTTGTCCTCCTGTCGTGATCCTGCCAGCGCCTTTGCCAGGAAGCGAGTGCAATAGGAATGCTTCCCTCCACGCCTGACCATCTCCCTATGGGAGGGAGTACGAGCAACACATGCTTGCCTTCTGCAGCACAGCTGGACTCCTTCCCATGCTCCATTGGGGAAGGAAGTGCCTCCATTGCACTTCCTGCCCTTCTGCACGGCCAGGAAGGATGGGAGCATTATGTGATCGCGGGTGCTTAACCGATTTATTCCATTAAGCAAATATCCTGTGATCATGATGGATGGGGGTGGAATGGCAGTAGGACAGTGACAACATCATGTAAAAGCATGACCCACACGCCGCTGCCATTCTGTCCCCATAATGGGACTGCGACGCCATGCAGAAATGGTCTCAGTTATGTCTTGCTAAAAATAAGTGGGATGGTTATAGACCTGCCTGGAAAGCAACAAACAGCCATTCTTTTTCATTCAACCTTCAGTATTGTGTGTACATTAAAAAAAAAAGACCTCCACAAAACACACAAATTTATAATCCTAAAATATAATACTCAACAGTGTCATAATTAAAAATTTTTCTCAGAGAAGTACCAGTCAGTCTATGGAGATGTCTACTGAGGTCTACTATGAGTAAATGCTTGTTATTTCCATGTCCATTTAGACACAAATTAACAAGCCCATGACCTTCCATGTGCAGTGACATGAATGTCTTATGACTCACCTGTATTTTGCATCTTCCTGTGCCCACTTCCATCTGTGGTAAGGGCATCCTGGATCTGTCTTTTGCCAATCCTGCATACCACACTTCAAGAGATAAAATTCAGTATGATATAAGGAAGATGGAACATACACTTTAAACAAGTCCAACATCAGCACTGGACTGGTGGGTCAAGCAGTTTGAGTCTATTCATGGCTTTCCCTTCATTTTAAACAATCTGGTTTCGTTGTTGGTCCAGTGCTTCTCTTTGTAGCCACCACAGTCTTCTTTACCCTCAGTGCCTCTAGGTCTTGCCAGCCTGTCTGATTTCTAGCTATTACACCAAACTTTGACGAGCTCAACTGTGAGTGAATATCCCTCCTACAAGTGGGTGAGAATACTGAAAACTGGGCAATTACTAGGTCTTGAGAGCTGCATTGGCTTTCTCAGCATATTGGAGGAATGCCCTCAACCACTGATTCCCCCCCCTTTTTTTTAAAAAAAAAAAAAAGAACTCAAAATGTACTTAGGAGCATGGGGGAACACGGAGAAGGGGCAATGATCACCATGTTTTTGTACCTCTCAGCTTTGAGTTTACTTCTTTTCAAGTTTAGAAGAGTTGGGAGAGAGAGTAAAATATCTCACTAACAGGCTAATTAGTGTTTAAAAACAGAAGGTGAGCTACACTCAGTCCTACTCTGCCACCCTACACACACTGTTTCTAGTAGAAAGTATAAAACAAGACTTAGTTTTTCTAAAGATTTTAACTGAAAATTAAACACTAATGGTTTCATGAGATCTCATGGTTGGATGCTCTATAACACGTGCTCTTCAAGCATGGAAGAGAGAGACAGAAGTGCACTCTGTAAGATGGGAAATGATTAACCTCAGACTAACTTCAGACTAATTGATGTAGGAAGACACAGGGTATGAGTAAGACCAACAAACAGGAAATTACTTTAATACATTTTATGCCTGAACTCTTAGGCCATTTCTTTAGACCCCTCCCTAAACTGTAAAGTCCAGGATTCCATAGGATGGTGAAAATGGAATAATA
Source organism: Ctenosaura bakeri (assembly GCA_948474755.1). Classification (NCBI taxonomy): domain Eukaryota; kingdom Metazoa; phylum Chordata; class Lepidosauria; order Squamata; family Iguanidae; genus Ctenosaura; species Ctenosaura bakeri. Next base: position 634,334 of record CAOLHI010000121.1, on the reverse strand, counting down.
ACACTATAACAGTCCAGTATGGAAATGGTCTTAGAAAGAGAGAAGCAAACCAATAGCTACTGAGCATAGGCATGCTAGGGTTGCTAACACAAAAAGCTCTCTCTAAGACCTAAAAAAAAGTCCAAAGTTCATCATAGCACAGTAAAATTGTTAATTAAGAATGTGTATTTAGAACTCTGGGCAGTGTTTTTTTTTCCTTTTTAAACTTAGTTACTACAAAAAAATCTGCTCATTGAGTAATCCTGGACAAGCCTCAGAGGAGGCGAATTCTAGTGGTTGGGGACACCTTGCTAAGAGGAACAGAACCGACCATTTGCAACCTAGACAGGATCAATCGTGAGTTGTGCGGTCTTCCTGGGGCCAAAATCAATGACATAACAGAGAGGCTAATGAGACTGATCAAGCCCATTGACCATAACTCCCTCATTTTGGTTCATGTTGGAACCAATGACACTGCGAGGTGCAGCTTTCACTGCATCATGAAGGATTACGAGCTTATGGGCAGGGAGCTGACAGACCTTGCTGTGCAGGTTGTTATTTCGTCTCTCCTCCCTGTGGAATGACATGGCCCACAAAAGGAAAGAAAAATAGTGGAGATCAAGAACTGGTTCCAAAGATGGTGCTGCTGGGAGTGATTTGGGTTTATGGATCACAGTCTCCATTTCCAGGAAGATGGTCTTCTGGCAAGGGAAGGCCTGCACCTCAGAACTGTTGGCCAGAACATTTTTGCGAACAGTCTTGCAAAATGGATCAGGAGGTCTTTAAACTGAGTTCAGCTGGGGAGGGAAACAGTATTATTCTGGGCAAGGATTCAGTGAGTGCTGGGTAAAATAGCGGAAATGATATGGACAGAGCAGGCCAAGTAGTAGTAGAGACCAACATGGGGAGGGAAAGTAACCTTAGTATAGGACTTCCAGGAAGGGCACATGGTCTCAAGTGTCTCTACACTAATGCACAGAGCATGGGAAATAAGCAAGATGAACTCAAACTCTTAATACAACAAAATAAATATAATTTAATAGGCATCACTGAAACCTGGTGGGATGAGTCTCATGGTTGGAATGTAAGAATGGGGGGAGGTATAACCTATTTTGCAGAAATAGACCAAACAAGAAAGGAGGAGGAGTAGCCTTATATGTCAAGGATGTTTTCACTTGTGAACAGATCCATGACTTAAATCTGGGAAGCCAAGTTGAGAGCATCTGTATAAGAATTAAGGGAGCGAGAAACAATAGGGATGTGATTGTGGGGGTTTTTCTACAGGCCTTCGGACCAGCCTGAGGACTTAGATGAGGCCTTCCTGGAGCAGATGACTACACATTTAAAAAGGAGAGATGCAGTAGTAATGGGAGATTTCAATTATCCTGATATTTGTTGGCAGTCAAACTCTGCCAAGACCTCAAGGTCCAACAGGTTCCTCGTTTGCCTTGCAGAGAATTTCATGGTGCAGAAGGTGGAGGAGATGACAAGAGGATCAACTATTTTAGATCTGATCCTGAACAACAGGGATGACCTTATTGATGAGGTAGAGGTGGTGGGATCCTTAGCGGGGAGTGACCATGCTCTTTTGGAATTTGTCATTCAGTGGGAAGAAGAAGCCAAGTGTAGCCAGGCACGCATCCTAGACTTTAAAAAAGCTGATTTCTATAAACTTAGGGAGTTACCTGCCGAAATCCCATAGTCAAGAATACTGAAAGAGAAAGGAATTCATGACGGATGGGAGTTTCTTAAAAGTGAGATTCTGAAGACACAATTGAAAACTGTGCCAATAAGGAGGAAAAATGGCAGATATCTAAAGAAACTGGAATGATTGATGAAAGAATTCTCAGCTGAGCTATGTATTAAAAGAAACATGTACAGGAAAATGGAAGAATGGTAGAACACCAAAGAGGAATTCAAGGAAATAGCTCGGATATGTAGGGAGAAGGTCAGGAGAGCTAAAGCACAGAATGAACTCAGGCTTGCCAGAGACATTAAAAACAGTAAAAAGAGTTTTGTTAGATATGTCCGCAGCAAAAGGAAAAACAAGGAAATGATAGGGTCGCTGTGTGAAGAAGATGGCCAATTACTAATGGGGGGAAAAGAGAAGGTAGAACTACTCAACACCTTCTTTGCCTTAGTTTTCTCCCCAAAGGATAGAAGTACTCAACCTGGGGAGTGGGGAGCAGGTGAGGAAGTGGGGGAGAATGCAGTGCAGAATAAGTAGAGAAGTGGTACAGGAATATCTAGCTAAACTAGATGAATTGAAGTCTCCAGGGCTGGATGAATTACATCCAAGGATATTAAAAGAACTAGCAGAAGTCATTTCTGAACCACTTGCAATAATCTTTGAGAACTCTTGGAGAACAGAAGAAGTTCCAGCAGACTGGAGGAGGGCAAATGTAATCCCCATCTTCAAGAAGGGGAAACAAGAGGACCGAAATAATTATCACCCGGTCAGCCTGACATCAATACCAGGAAAGATCCTAGAGCAGATCATTAACCAGTCAGTTTGTAATCAGAAAGCAATGCCGTAATCACTAAAAGTCAACATGGATTTCTCAGAAATAAGTCATGCCAGACTAATCTTATCTCTTTTTATGATAGAGTTACTAGCTTGATAGATGAAGGGAATGCTGTGGATGTAGCATATCTCGATTTCAGTAAGGCCTTTGACAAAGTTCCCCATGACATTCTTGCAAAGAAGCTTATAAAATGTGGGCTGGGCAGGGCTACGGTTAGGTGGATTTGTAATTGGTTGACCAACCGAACCCAAACAGTACTCACCAGTGGCTGCTTTTTATCCTGGAGAGAAGTGACTAGTGGGGTGCCACAGGGTTCTGTCCTGGGTGCAGTGCTATTTAACATCTTCATCAATGACTTGGATGAAGGAGTAGAGGGCATACTGATCAAATTTGCAGATGACAGCAGATTGGGAGGGGTTGCTAATACTCCAGAGGACAGGATCAAATTTCAACATGACCTTGACAGATTGGAGAGCTGGGCCAAAGCTAACAAAATTAATTTTAACAGACAGAAATGTAAGGTGCTACACTTAGGCAGAAAAAATGGAACGCACAAATATAGGATGGAGGATGCATCGCTGGATAGCAGTACGTGTGAAAGGGATCTAGGAGTCTTGGTAGATCACAAGCTGAAAATGAGTCAGCAGTGTGATGCAGCAGCCAAGAAAGTCAATGTGATTATTGGTTGCATCAATAGGAATATGGTGTCTAGATTGGGGGAGGTAATGGTACCACTGTATTCTGCATTGATTAGGCCTCATTTAGAATACTGTGTCCAGTTCTGGGCACTTCAATTCAAGAAGGATATTGATAAGCTGGAGCATGTCCAGAGGAGGGTGACCAAAATGGTGAAGAGTCTGGAAGCCATGCCCTATGAGGAATGGCTAAGGGAGCTGGGTATGTTTAGTCTGCAGAAGAGAAGGTTAAGAGGGGACATGATAGCCATGTTTAAATATTTGAAGGGATGTCATGTCAAGGAGGGAGCGGACTTGTTTTCCGCTGCTCCAGAGACTAGGACAAGGAGCAATGGACTCAAGCTGCAGGAAAGGAGATTCCACCTGAACCCCAGGAAGAACTTCCTGAGGGTCAGAGCTGTCCAGCAGTGGAATATGCTGCCTCGGAGTGTGGTGGAGTCTCCTTCTTTATAGGTTTTTAAGCAGAGGCTGGATGGCCATCTGTTGAGAATGCTTTGATGTGTGTTCCTGCATAGCAGGAGGTTGGACTGGATGGCCCCTGTGGTCTCTTCAAACTCTATGATTCTATGATTCTATGAAAAGACAGGGCTGCCATCAGGACCCTTTTCACACACCGTTTCTGTAGCGCGAGGGCCCCTTGAGGGCCCATATGACGCACTCCCATTCACGCGATGCTCACGAGCCTAAAGCGGGATGTGCGCGCATTTTCTTATTTTTGGCTCTAAGCTGAAAATACTGCGTGGTTGCACAATGCTCCCAGGGCCTTTGCGCACTTACTTGTGTGTGGTGCGTCGAACGAGCCGGGCCGGTCACTCTTCATCCCCCAGCGCAGCCTACAGCTCCCAGACTGCGCTGCGGAAGGAAGGGGCGGGGCGTTCACACAATGCTTGCTTGACCGGCAAACAGCTGCGGGAGGCAGAAGGGCTGCCATGAGCGGCTCATGCAAACGGCTGCTCACGCTGCGCCCCACCGCCACCACGATGGTAAGGTGCAAAAAGGCTCGAGTCAGGACTAGAAGTGCAGGAGGGAAGCCAAAGTCAATAGTAGGTGGGGGCTTCACTGTTTAAGGGGGAAAAAACCCTAAAAGAACTTTGCAGTGGGGATGGTGGAATCCCTTAGAGCCCTCAGAAACAGCTTTAGGGACCACATGTGGTCCATCCTTGGCACACTGTCCATCCTGCTGTAAGAATAACTCTATTGCTGTCAGTGAATATTGCTGTCCCCACCCCATGCCTGTCTGTTGGCTAGAAAGCAACATGAAGGCCATACTTTCTTTTGTTCCACCCTAGCAGAGAATCAAGTACGGAAATGTGAAAGCTTGTTGAGGGACTGTACCATAGTGTCACTGAAAAGGAAGGGGAGAAAAATACAGTTTGTTGAACTCCCCTCCTGCTCACTTCAGGTTCCCTTCCATTGGCCTCCATGCCCTCCCAGTCCTCATGTCTGAGAGTCCAAAAAAGTAACTTTTCCAAGCTTTGCAAACAATATATGCAAACTGGACCTTCAAGGCCATCTAGTGCCATAGACTCTGGTGACTCTAATTGGATTTATGTGCAACAAACATTTCTTAGAATCTGGCTGGTAAATATCTCCTCAGTGTTCCATTAACCATTTTGGTACATTTACAGCAGGAGGGCAAATAACCACTCAGTGTAATCAGTTTGTTTTGACAAGCTGATTTCCTTCTCCTTCTCTTTCACTGGCACAACTCAAAAGGAACTACAGTCATTTCCCCCCAACAGGTGCAACCTTTTCTCTACATTTTTGACTCAGTGGTGGCCCTTTCCTTCCAATAGCTGCCATTTACAGTGTCAACAGTGTCTTCTTGCCACATAATTCACCTGTCAACAATGCACATTTATTTAAAAAATGAAGTATCTCTGCAAGGTTTATTTCCAAGATTTGAGCAGTGTATCTGTTTCAATAGAAATGCCCTCTTTTCCTGCTCAATAGATTATACCTCTGATGCAACAATTCCATGCTGGCTGGGGGATTCAGGAGCTGAAGTCTTAGAGTAACATTTCTAAACTCTGGTAAAGCATTTGCAAAGTGTTGTTGTTTCTGCTGGGTGCCTGTCTACTGTAAGTAAATTGAGAGTAATTATTTGGCAATCTAACTTCTAGAGCAATGCAAAATGTAGTAAATGTTTTTTAGTTGTACTATGTTTTTAAATGGTTGTGAACCACCCTAAATCTGGTGCTGGGAAAAAGATGGGATATACATTAATTAAATTGTTATCCTGATTTCTGGGGTCCCTTGGGGGACACCTCAATGTGCTCCACATGATGGGGAATGTAAACTAGCCAAAGCATGAGCAATAGCTATGCGAGAAGCTGGGTAACCCAGCGGGGTCTTTTTACTCAATTTTTACGGGGTCAGGCCAAGCCAAAAATCTAATGAAAATGTCCAATAAATGATTTTATTGAATGAAAGTCTCACGTACCAACACAATCACTCACACACTCGCTCAAGACCTATTAAGAAGCAAAAGAGAGGAAACTGGATAGGGGAATATTGAAGGGATTATAGCTGGGGTAATACTTTTCCTGAAGTCCTTGGTCCGGGAAAAACAGCGGAGAAATGGAGCTCAGCATGGAGAGGGCTGAGGAGATTACTCAATGGACGGAGAAACAGTCTGCTGGGATGACTGGGAGTGATCCAAAGAACCACTCAAAAACTGAGACTATTTGTAGGGGAAAAGTACTTGGAGGGCTAATCTTTTCCCTGGGAGAACAATGAGTGTCGCATCAATAAAGAAGCTCCACAATGGTAACTTCCTTTACATGATGAGATTACAAGGTGTTGCCAAAGTCTCAGGATCTTCGGTTGCATTGGGTTGGGGTGTGACTTTATGTAAATGGTCCTTGCCTGATAGGATTTTATTGCTATCACGCTAATCCCCTCAAGTCGGCTTCTTAGGGGCGAAGGACCCTTTCTCTACTGTGGGTTTGCACAAGTTGAGGTCTCCTGGGGCTACGTGACTGAGGATTTTACTGGCCTGACCTGGTTTTCGATCGTTCGACTGTTGCTGCCTATGTCCCCATCTGGGTGACCTCTCAGGCACATTGAATCATATTTTAATAGCAAAATTGTAGACCCTGGGACAGGGTTTTCCAGTGTGGTAACAAAATAAATAAAAATAAAGACCCTTGTGTTGTTTGAGGCAGTGTACAGTAGTTAAGGGTACTGGGCATGGCCTGGACTACAATGTTTTTGTAGCATCTGGGGCCATTTCTGCACTAGACTGTTAGAATGCTATGATTCCACTTTCAACATCCTATGGAATCTTGGACTTTGCAGTTTAGGGAGGGGCCTTTGAGGCCCCTCCTTAAACTACAAACTTTCCCCCTTGAAGCCCCTCCCTAAACTGCAAGCCCCAGGATTCCATAGGATGTTGAAAGTGGAATGATAGCACTATAATAGTCTAGTGCGGAAGTGGTTTGGGTCCCTGTCCCTTGGAAAGACTTGAACTTGATCATGGAACTTCTGTTAAACTTACTAGATTTCCAGTGGAACATGATGGAACTGACTTTTATATTTCTCAGTAGGGACAAGTCATTTAATTCCATACTTTACTTTCTTCTTGGGGTTGAAAAAAGTTACCTACTTTGGATTATAGCTCCGAGAATCCCACAGCTGGTCATGTTTGTTGTAGAGGTCTGGATATGGCAGGGCCATGAAGTAACATTGTCAAGTTATGGTTGCTCTTTGCTTCCCTGTGAGCTTGCTTAAAGGTGCTGAAGGAATGGTTGGTGGAGGATTCTGGGAGCTGTCTGGTACCCCAAGTACTTTTTCAAGCCCTGCTTCCTGTTTACTTGCACATAAACTTTGGTGTTGAAGCTCTGCTATTCTTGTTGCTTTCATTCAAGGAAAGAGAGAGGTTAAGAGATAGAGAGAACCACGTTACTTCTCACAGAATACTCATCCTTCATGCTAATTGAACAGGTTTCTTAAAGGGTGGTTTCAAAAGGATCCCTTTAATGCAAATTAAGTACATAATGTCTGCTAAGCAGACATTTATGTATAAAATGGAGAAATTCGCTGCAATATCATCATGCAGTGAGAAGAGTGGTAAGATGAAAATATCCATGGAAAAATAACAGCCTCCCAGATGAATGATGACCAATAAATCGAAGCAACCCAGCTTAGCCAATGTTGAGGTAATTATGAAGCTGAAACCTAAAACATCTAGAGAGACATAGTTACTTATCCTCAGCATAAACCCTGTATCCTGACACCTAAGCACTAAGCATGGTTTATAAACTTTCAATTCTCTCACAACCATCTGCTTCTTTCCTGCCAGTAAGGTGTCCCCTATTTTTACATGCCGTGTAAGGATTTTACTTCATCCTTTATTCTGCATAGAATCATAGAATCGTAGAGCTGAAAGAGACCCCAATGGCCATTGAGTCCAACCCCCTTCAGCCATGCAGGAACAAACACTCAAAGCACTCCCAGCCAATAGCCATCCAGCCTCTGTTTAAGAATCTCCAAAGAAGGTGGTTCCACCACACTCTTAAGCAGCATATTCCATGTTGAATGGCTCTTACTGTCAGGAAGTTCTTCCTGATGTTTAGGTGAAATCTCTTTTGCTGTCCAACCCACAAAATGAAAAGACCACATAACACGGCATGGGTTAAACATGGGCAATTTTATTAATTAATGCCTATTTAAACATGAACATGAACTTCAACTTGAACTTGAATTGTGAATTATGTGACATGGGGGGGTCTACACAATGGGATTCGCTGTGGCAAGGGGTCACTCCCAGATCTCTTCCCAGCTTTCCTTGCGTGAGATACAAGGTCTCGAAGTGAGCCCATGAGGCTGGGTTGCGACTTAAGCTGGCCCTTTTCTGGAAAGCAGGCCCAAATGCCCAGCCCACCTTGCCTTGCGACCCCCGAAGTGAGGCCTGAAATCCATGGGCCTGCCCCAAGGATGAACACCATTATCATCCTCCCCCCATGTTTGGTGGCAAGACAAGAGGGCTCCAGAGGCTTATCCTACACATAAAGGGTGCCATAGGTAGTGAGTGTGTGGTCCTCCCTCATGGAAGGCCAGCAAAAGCATCTCCTCTCTCAAACCGCTGTGTGGCATGGAGGGGGGGGGCAAATTTCCGTAGTTTGAATCCATTGCTCTGTGTCTTAGTCTCTGGAGCAGCAGAAAAAAAGCTTGCTCCATCTTCAACATGACATCCCTTCAAATATTTAAACATGGCTATCATGTCTCCTCTTAACTTTCTCTTCTGCAGACTAAACATACCCAGCTCCCTTAGCCATTCCTCATAGGGCATGGCTTCCAGACTCTTCACCATTTTGGTCATCCTCCTCTGGACATGTTCCAGCTTATCAATATCCTTCTTGAATTGTGGTGCCCAGAACTAGAAACAATATTCTAGGTGAGGTCTAACGAAAGCAGAATAGAGCAGTATTAGTACTTCCATTGACCTCAACACTATACTCCCATTGATGAAGCCTAGAATTGCTTTGGCTTTTTTAGCTGCTGCATCACACTGTTGACTCATGTTCAGCTCCTAGATCCCCTTCACAAATACTATTTTCAAGCCAGGTGTCTTCAGTTCAGTTGCTCCACTACCCAATGTCTCCTCATGTCCCTGCTTTTAAACCTATCATGTCTTTCATGTCACTTTTCATATCACTTTTGACTGATCAGTCTCTTGAACAGCCTTTCATAACTTCTCTCTTCCTGCACACCCTCCTGCCCCATTTAAGAATGATACAGACTATTCCTGCCTTGGAGGACTATGAGGTCTATTCTGAGCCCTATTCCTGTCCTTGTTTCTTATCTTCTCTACAGATACGTTATTTCCTGATAAATTTGGAGCATTTGTGAGTTTCATATTCACATCTATTCAGTTACTCAGGGTAGGAAGCTTCATTTCCTCAAGTGTGTGTATCTGCCTTCAAGTCACCTGTCAACTTACGGTGACCCCACAAATTTTGTTAGGTTTTCTTAGGCAAGGAACACCCAGAGATTGTTTGCCACTACCTTCCTCTGAAATATTGTTGTTATTATGTGCTTTCGTGTCATTCCTGACTTAATGGAGGGTTGTTTTTTTTGCAAGATTTATTTTCTTCTGAGGCTGAAAGATTGTGCCCAGGGTCACTCAGTGGGTTTTCTATGGCTAAGCAGGGATTTGAACCCTGCTCTCCAGTTTCTGACTTACGGTGACGTGAAAGTAAACCTGTCACAGGATTGGCAAGACTTTTTTAAGAGGGGTTTTGCCTGAGGATGAGAGAGTGTGTGACTTGCCCAAGGTCTCCCAGTGGGTTTCCATGGCTGAATGAGGATTTGAAACCCTGGTTTCCAAAGTTGCAGGCAACTCTCAAACCAGGATAGCACACTGGTTCTTCCTCTGCAGTAAACATCATAGATTAGTCTGCAAGCCCACCTGCTTGGGAAGTATTTTAAAATCTAGGCAATATCGCCATCTGCTGCTGGCCTGCAGATTTAAAGTTTAAACTGTTTGTGTTATTTTTATTATTAAAATATTTTTATGCTATCCTTTCTCATGGGACTTTAGGATAGTACACAGATAAAACAAGAAATAATTTAAAACAATTCCACATTCTAGTTTAATTGTGATCTAAGTTCAGTGTTCTTCCAGGTTTCTTGAAAGGCTTTAAAATAATTGTTATTTGCTGTCAAGATGATTTTGACTTATGGTGATCCTATGAACAGGAGACCCCCCAAAATCTCTGGTCATCCACTGCCCTGCTCAGGTCTTGCAGCCACAGGGCTGTGTTTTCTTTGACTGAGACTATCAATCTATAATACAGTCTTCTTGTTTTCCTACTGCCTTCATCTTTACAAAGGATTATTGCCTTTCCTTATGAGTCCCATCATCTCATTATATATCCAGTTTAGCCATCTTTGCTTCTAGTGAGAGTTCAAGTGTGAATTGCTCTTGGACCCATTCATTTGTCTTTTTAGCAGTTTGTGGTATCCATAGAGCTCTTAGCCGATATTCTTCCTGAAAGCTTTCGTTGCTGTCCATCCTTCACAATTCTATATAGAGGTCATTTCCACACTAAAGTGTTATAGCGCTATGATTCCACTTTCAACATCCTATGGAATCCTGGGGTTTGCAGTTTCAGGAGGGCCGGATGACCCCTCCCGAAACTGCAAACCCCAGGATTCCATAGGATGTTGAAAGTGGAATCATAGTGCTATAACACTCTAGTGCGGAAATAGTCAGAAACTGGAAATACTTTGGCCTTGTATTTGGTGTTTAGGTACAAGAAGATCATACATGTGGATATCTCAAGACACCATTCACATAAGTACTTGCTACATTTTAACCTATTTTATGGACAGGAGGACAGTTCACCAGCAGAGCTTATGCAGAAGTCTCCAGGTGGAATCCTCGGCATTTCCAGTAAAGAGCCAGCATGGTATAGAGGTCTGAGCATTGGATTATGACCCTGGAGACAAGACTTTGTTTCCCCACTTGGCCATACAAAGCCACTGAGTGACCTTGGGCACATCACACATCTCGGCCCAGAAAACCCTATGATAGGTTTGCCTTAGGCCCTTTCCACACTGGCCTATTAAAATGGTGCAGAGCGACCTCCGATGGAGGTAATCTGCACCGTGGAGTGGACTGGGGCGGACTACTTTTCGTACTTCTGCACCTCAGTCTGCTCTGGAGTGACCGGAACTGGTTGCACAGTGTGCTTTTTAAAAACCTCTTTTAACGGGTTTTTAAAAAGTACAGAGCATGCGACCCAGTGTTGCTCCGTCGCTGCGCTCCGGTGCAGATTTGCAGGCGCGCACTAGTGCATGCCTGCAGATCTGCCAGGTGCAGGCTTTAGGCTGGCGAGCTTCTCTGGTTGGTGGAGAGCCTCCACCAACTGGAAGCCGCCATTTTGGATGCCAGAGCAGTGCGGAGCAACAAGCTCGCACTGCTCCTTGTCAGGACGGACCCAAACGGACCCACCAAAAAGCTGGTTAGTAGCGGCAGGAAGCATTTCCCTCGCTGTATGCAGAAAGGGCCTTAGGGTAACTAAAGAAATGACTTGAAGGCAAACAACAACAACAACGTGTGAAAAAAGACTTTGTCTGACCCGATGTAAGCTAGCTTAAGTTCCTAGCGAGAGCTTGGAAAATTACTTTTTGGCTATGCTGGTTGGAAGACTCTCAGAATTATAGTCAAAACATAACTTTTCTTAGCAAAATTCTAAATCCACAATCCTTACAGTGTTAGTTGCTCAAGGTTTTAGCTTTGCAGCAACTTGGAAATCTCCTCATGGCGTCTCATGTCTCATCTAGTTGTAGCCTAGTGGTGCATACAACAGGTACACCTCATTTTTTTTAATGAACATATTTTCTGAAAGTAAAATTAAATTTCTAGAAACTCATAAAAACTACCAGAGCAGAAAATTGCCACAACAATACAATTGCACTGCTTGTCCCTGACTGTGAGAGATCTTTAGCTTATGTTTCTTTACTAAAGGTTATGTTGTACTTAATTTTTGGTTTACATTTTACACACTCATTTTTTTTACCAGCTAAATGCAGAATTCACTTATAGTGCAATAAATCCAAGATTATTTTAAATTTATTTTCTCTAGTTGATGGCTTAAACCCTAGAGTTGTAAGTGATGTGGATAAAATAATAAAGGAAACTGAGGCACTTTCCCCACCAGGCAATTAGAACGGGGCAGTGTGTCCTCTCATGGAGGTCATCTGCACCTTGGAGAGGACTAGGAGCAGACTACTTACCAGAGATCCACACCTCAGTCCGCTCCAAAATGACCCCAAGTGGTCCTCCAGCATGTTTTCTAAAGACCGCAAAAAACAGGTCTTTATTTTCCTGGAACACACCATTGCGTTCCTGCTCCCTTATGCAGATTCGCAGGCTCGCACCAATGCGAGCCTGCGATCTGCGGAGGGTGGGCTTTAGGTGTGGCAAGCTTCACCGGTTCGTTGGGAGCCATGACCAACCGGAAGCCGCCATTTTGAAGCTGGAACAGTGCAGATCTGCAGACCTCGCACTACTCTGATTCGCCCTGGACCAAGGAGGAACCCTGAGGAAGGGCTTCAGGGACAGTCCACGTTGCTTCGGACCCCAGAAGGAGCGGTAGGTAACAGCACGGAGCGATTCCCTCGCCTTGTGTGGAAAGGGCCTCAGTCACAGTCTTGAAATATTAAGTTACACTAGTCTAGATAGGTAAATTAAAAACAAATCCAATGAAGAAAGTTAAACTTGGATTTATATTAGAGTTCACAATTCTCACCAATAAAGTTAGTAGGCTCTTAGATACAAATTGCAAGTCTAGAGAGCATAGCTATATATTTTTTGTGTTCTATTATCAGGGGAAGACCATTTAACATTAGATTCCCCAGTCCCTGAGGAGAGAGCAGAAGGTGAGCTGTGTTTGGAAGGACATCCTTGACTGTGTTTTTAAAGGCTTGTGTGGGTGTGTTTGTTTCTGACTATGTGCTCTCCCTAAACACACGGTCAAAGGGGGAGGCATTTCTGTGGATTCACTGACTTGCTTGGAGGTGGAGCTAGCAGCCATTAGCTCTATATAACTGCTGCCAGCAGCATTCAAGCTCAGTACCTGAGGAGAGAGCAGAAGGTGAGCTGTGTCTGTATCATATTTAATTATATGAAGGGATGTCACGTTGAAGATGGAGCAAATATGTTTTCTGCTGCTCCAGAGACTAGAATGCAGAGCAATGGATTCAAACTACAGGAAAAGAAATTTCACCTAAATATCAGGAAGAACTTCCTGACAGTAAGAGCAACAGTGGAATATACTGCTTCAAAGTGTGGTGGAGTCACCTTTGGAGGTTTTTAAATAGAGGTTGGATGGCCATTTATTGGTGGTGCTATATCCACAGCATTCCTTTCCTCTACCAAGCTAGTAACTCTATGAAAGAGAGAGAGAGAAAGAGAGATAGAAGATTAGTCTGACATGACTTGTTTTTGAGAAACTCATGTTGACTTTTAGTGATCATAAAATTCCTTCGTTTTTCTTTATTATAAAATAGAACTTTACATGTAATATTCATATGACACTTAGAAAATTATCAGACATAAGAAAACAGACAAAACCATTGACAAATAATATCTCTTCCAAAAAAAGACAATATCATCTTGAGTCTGTTAGATCTGAAGTTTGAATGCATTTGTACTACTCTGTCTCCACAAAATTCCTTTCTAAGCGCTTAGAGATGGTTTATTTAATTATCTTTTCTAGAATCTTTCCTGGTATTGATGTCAGGCTGAGTGGGTGGTAATTGAGTCCTCTTTTTCCCCCTTTTTGAAGATGGGGACAGCATTTGCTTTCCTCTAATCTCCTGCGATTTCTATTCACCAAGGATTCTCAAAGATTATTGCTAGTGGTTCTGAGATTACTTCTGTCACATCTTCTAATACCCTTGGATGCAGTACATCTGGCCCTGGAGACTTGAATTCATTTAGAGTAGCCAGTTATTCCTGTATTATCTTGTATTCCTGTATAACCTAATCTGTGCTGCATTTTCCCTAATGGATCGTCTGCTTCACTATCCCCAGGTTGAGCACTGTTTTCCTTTTGGGAGAAAACTGTGGCAAAGAAGGTATTGTGTAGTTCTGCCTTTTCTCTGTCCCTTGTTAGCATTTCTCCATCTTCCCCAGGTAGTGGCCCTACCATTTCCTTGTTCTTCCTTTTGCTACAACCAAAAAAGCCTTTTTTATTGTTTTTAACCTCTCTAGCAAACCTGAATATATTCTGTGCTTTAGCTTTTCTGACTTTCTGCCTATATGTGCTACCTTTTCATTCCTCTTTGGTGATTTTCTCCCCTTTCCCATTTCTTGTACCTGTCCCTTTTCAATCTTACCTCAGGACATCCGTCCTGATTTCTTTATACACTTCCCATTTTTCCTCCTCATTGCAGCTGTTTGAAATTGTGCCTTCAGTAGCTCACTTCTAAGAAACTCTCATCCATCATGAACTCCCTTCTCTTTTAGTATTCTTGACCATGGGATCACAGCCCTAAGTATTTCCCTAAGTTTGCTAAAATCAGCTTTCTTAAAGTCTAGAACATATGTTCGACTACACTTGGCTTCCCCTTTCCACTGTATAATGAACTCTAGATTCTTACACCAATTGGTCTCCACTGTCTTCCAGGGGGATTGGAAGGCAATTTTGCCAAAATCCACCTCCCCTAGGAAGTTTAGAGCTAGGAAAGTCCTTTTCTTTAATAGAAGTGACTGGAAGATAGTTTTTTGGGCCACTTCCTGTTGGATAAAAGTTCCTTCTTGGGCCTAAAATGACTTGGGTGGGATGGCAGAAATTGTCTTCTATATTTGTAACATGCTGATATGTTAAAACAGCATGTTAGCTGGAGGGATATGGCAAACAGGGAAGAGAAACGAGCACTTTCCCACTGATTGGGATCATCAAGGGATGGAGGACAACAGACAGGCTAATGTCCTCTCAGGGAAAAATGCTTTTATCTAAACATTCTTGCTGGTGAATATTTCAGAAAGATTTTGTCTATACTACACAGTGAAATTGGTATGGCTGGCCTCTCGCTCTTTGTAAAGGGATTGAAGGTTCTTTTCTTTCTGCTTGCCAATCTGTATCTAGCTAGAGTTCCTTATATTTTACTTTTTTAGTCACCTCAGCTCCCAAGGCTATAAGCAACAATGGTCTTGTCAAGCAAGCCAGATCAACATCAACATACCCTTAAGAATATTGAAAAGTTGGATTTTCAGGTAATTTATATAATAGGTAAATAAACATGTAACTCTATAATCTTTCGTCTATTTATTAAGCACAACACTTAGCTTATCTAGTTACAGATGCTTTCTGGAGAATCATCATGTCACATAGCCATTTCCAGTCTAGGCAGGACATTACATAGACTAGGCATGTGGTAGACATATAGGCCATTTCTGCACTACACTGTTATAGTGCTATTATTCAACTTTTAACATCCTGTGGAATTCTGGTGTTTGTAGTTTACTGAGGCCAAAGATACCACTCCCTAAACTGCAAACCGTGGGATTCCATAGAATGTTGAAAGTGGAATAATAGCACTATAACAGTGTAGTGCAGAAATGGCCATAGACTAGGCATATCACTTATAAGAGACATTTCTCATATGTATGCAAATGGTACTCATAGTATACTGCAGTGGTAAGGTAGATCAACTTACACAATATTTTCAATACATGAGCCCAATACATATCAAATTCCAAAATCTTGACAAAGTTTTTCTATCTCATACACAGCATTTCAATAATTTCAATATTTGGTAGTATTTCAGCATTTTTATTATATTGCATTAATTCAGCATAACTATAATAATTGTAGTACAGAGTATTTGTTAATTCTACCTTTTAACAGGCATTTCAATCAGAGTATTGTAAATTCAAAGTCTTCTCACCCATTCTAGGGACTGCAAACAGCTAGAAGACAGCTTGGAATGTAGGTTCACTATGAAACTCACTGCCCCCTCCTGGTGTATTATGACAACTTTCATTTTTGTGACAGACACTTGTTTATTTATTAATCAATCTATCACTCAGGGGTCAGGATCACAGCTCCCTGAAACAGCTGAAAAGAAGAGGTCTAACATGCCTGGCCTGGCTTCCAATTCTGGCTTCCTGCTACCAATATAAGGTACTTCCTTCCATCTCTCATTTTGGAACGTATGCAGAGGATTCAATAATGAAACTGTTTACTTGCCTGACTGTATTGATCATATTCCTATATACACAAGAATGATTTCTTATTTTTCTTTAGCTAAAGAAGTCAGACTTTCTGCATTATATCACTGTTTTCCCCCATCAGTTTGCAGTAAGGAAACCTGTTGGATCTGTTGTTGGCTAGTTTTTTTTTAGCTAGTTCTAACCTCTTGTTCAGCAAGTTTAATGGTACTTTTTCCCCCGGAGAATTCATAGCTATTGCAGACTAAAAAACAAAACAAAAAACCCTTTAACTTATGACATGCAGGAGATTCAAATCAAATTACTAATATTGGCAAATCATAATGGATTGCCCATTACAATAATTATAGCAGTTTAATATCACTTCCATTTCTCCATCAAAATCCTACAGTTCTAAACCTGCAATTCAGGGGAATGCACTAGAAATCTCTTTGCTAGAGAGTACAGACCCTAGAATTCTATACAATGGTCATCTGGGGCAAGGTGGGATTGCTTTTAGACAAAGTTAGAAAACTTTTTTTTGTTTTGGATGTTCTGGTTTTCATTTCAGGCTGTTGATATGTGTCTAAAAAGCTACCATGGACATGTGTTGGAAAGTGAACTAGTAAAATATTTGGTGTGCACACAATTTTTGTGAACTTATTTGAAAGGTAAACTCGCAATGTCTGAGGACTCATTAGGAAAGTAGGGCTACACAGGCTATTTTAATATGAATGTGTATATGTGTGTGTGTGTATATATATATATATATGGGAGCGAAGGGGGGCATCCAGCATATTCAGTCTATAGAGACTCTGAGCAGCTTGCCACTCCAGATGGTTGTGAAGCTGAACAACAGTTAGTTTCACCCTGTAGTGCATCTTGCTGAGACCATCTCAGCCTAACAGCTGCACAGGAACACAGTGACAGAAGGGAATAGGCAACATATTTATAAACAAAAAGTAAATTATTTCCTATGCTCTGGGGCACAAAGAAGCATCCTTCCTACAAGTCAGGCAATGGTCTGAAACAGGGAAGCAGGGGGAAAAGGGCAAAAGAGATATTTTGGATAGTTTGACATTTATGTACAGCATTGCTAAAACTTGCAAACTTGTTTTCACTTCAGATGACCACTACAAGGAAGCAGGTCTTTCTAATCATCTCATTCCTGTGTAATGTATTCCATTATGTTTTATATACATGTAACTTGGTGTGGAAAACACGTGAGTGTGAAAGGCACCCAAGCCTCGCAGTCAAGGCGTGCCCAACCTGACACCTCTTTGTGATCAGAACTGAATAGCCAGGGAGATCTCTGAATCAAACCAGGGCCAGGACAAACAGGTCTGCCTCAGTTCTCCCTCTCTGAGAACGCAGTCACTTCCTCACTCTTGTGCCCCTTTGGCACAGGACTCTCCCCCTTTACTGCCTTCCCTAAATCTGCCATTCTCCCAGATGTAAGGATCAGCAATGATTTATATTTTCCAAGACTGTGGTATTGTTGGCACTAAAGTCAAGATGGTATTATTGGTAGCGTGTATATTCCAGGGTTCAGAATGAGACTCTGTGACACTGTTTTAAGGAATGCAGAACTTCAAACATTTATTGTAAAACTGTTGCTTTAAATGTGTTTTGTATCTAAATGTTTATAAACAGCACACCATTCTTCTTTCTCTCTCTCTTCCAGTTCATTCACTATCTCTCATACACACAATTTTGCAGTTTTCTCTCCCACAGAGCTCTTCAAATCTCCAACCTCTCCCAAACACACCACAAATCACACTCTTCTTCAAACACACACCAGACAGTTAAAATCCGTTACTTTCGGAAATCCCAGGAAATTCCCATGGAAGATGAATGGGAAAAAGCTTTGTGGGATATGATGGTTATGGATAAATTAACCCTTCTTCTAAGTAATAAAAATATAGGGGAATTTGAGAAAACTTGGGAGCCGCTTATATCTTTCTTTAAAGAAAAGTGGAAAGACAAATTATTTGCAGTAGGAGTTTAGAATGAAAAAGAACAGTATTCTGAATATGTATATGGGTATATATAGAAAAATTTAGCCTATTCCCAAGAATAAGATTTGTATTTTATGAATTTCAAAGAATTAAGAGGATACGTATTGGCAGATCAAATGGAGTATAATCTGGATCCTGTATAAAATATGATAATATATAAACAAGTCCGATCAAGTGGATATTTTGTGGGTTGTTGCTTTATGTTGTATTGTGGTATTTTAAGTTACATATTTTGTAATGTGAATTTCTTTTTTCTTTGTTATGTTTGAGTTTAATGTATTTTAATGTTTGGAAAATAAAATATAACAATAAAAAAAAATCCATTACTTTCCTCTTTCCACCAGCCCCTCCCCTGGGCTGTCTAAGGTTCCATTTCACCAGGCAATCAGCTTAAACACTATCAGTTGCCAAGGAGACTCTGTTGTCAAGACCCCCCCCCCATCAGGTTCGTCACACTTGGGTTTCTTTAATGAATTCATAATACATGTGAATGTTCTGTAAGGATTGCTTTACAGGGTGAGGAAACTTTGGCTCTCCAAATGTTTTGAACTACAACTCTCATAACAATTGTCCATGCTGCTCGAGGCTGTTGAAGTTGTAAGCCAAAACCTCTGATAAGCTGATATCTAAATGACAAATAGCAACCAGTTTTGCAGAATGTTCTTTTAAAGAGGTCTGTGCATGCTGTACTTGTACTATTATTGTCATATTTTAAATGATCCCTGGTGGGGATTTATGTATGCTTAAACACCATAGTTCCCATACTACATGATGAATCCTGTCCCAATCACTCCAAGCCCCACTTACTGGGAAGCAGCTGCTGTGATCAACAGGGATCAGTTTCCCTGTCGATTCGGAAGCAGCTGGTTAATGGTCTGGTTCAAAAGTCAGAGGCAGGGTTCTTGTTGCAATTCCCCCTCACACCAGAGATTGCTCATGTGAGGGGAGTGGGACCATCAGCCACCTGTTTCCTAATTGACAAGGGAACAGATCCCCATTGATCAGAGTGGTGAATGGAGATTGAAGGACTTTCCTGGTCCCTCTATGGCCCTAAATTAGAAACTAGGGGCCATGTAGGGATTGTGAATACGAAACAGTTATGAGTATGTAACTCTAAGTTATGCATTTGTAACTGTCCAACAGGATTCTGGGTGATGTTTTATTTATTTATTTATTTATTTATTATTTATTTATAAACCATTTTTACTTTTTTAAGGTGAACCTTGTTCTAATGTGTGTTCTGAGTCACCTTGGCTCTCGTGTCTGAGTTAGGTGAGACACTGAATGACTGGATGAATGTACAAAAATTAGCTTAAGAGGTTCTGCTAATGAAAATGGCAGATGTTACCACCACCCATTTCCTCTCCTTATAAGCAAAGCAAGTGGCAAAAAAGGAAAGTAAATGAAGAAGTTGTAGTGCTTTTAAATGGATGGAAATAGTGGTAGGACAAAGCTCATCTTCCATTTGAAAGATGCCTGCACACTCAAGAGTAGCAGGTACAGATACAATTGGATATGCATGGTGGATTCTGGAAAACACTTCTATCAAAGTAAATATGCTTAGCTGTCCCTGGTAGAAAATCCACGTTTGTGTGTACTAAGAACTCTTCAAAAAAGGCAAAAAAGAAGATCCAGGAAACAATAGGCCAGTCAGCCTGACCTCAATACCAGGAAAAATAGTAGAACAGATTACACAGGAATCCATCTGCAAGTATCTTGACGACAATGCAGTGATTAATAAGAGCCAGCATGAGTTTGTCAAGAACAAATTCTGCCAAACCCACCTTAGTTTTTGTTAAAAGAACAAAAGATAATGACCACCAATGATTTACATAGCTTTACAACAGACAGTGAAGGCATTGGATAGTCAAAGATTTCCTATATCTTGCCTCAGTAAGATTGTAAAAGTTGGACAGTGAAGAAGGCTGACAATAAGAAATTTAACTCATTTGAGGTATGGTTCTGGATGAGAGTCCTGAAGATATCCTGGACTGCCAAAGGACAAATAAATGTCTCCTAGAGCAAATCAGAGCTCTCCTTGGAAGCCAAGATGCTTAAATTGAGATTGTTGTACTTTGAACATATCATGAGAAGGCATGATCAGTTGATGATGAGGTGACTTGACGTGGCTCATTCATAAGGGGCATTTCCACATGATGACATTTTCCTGCATTGTTGCACTGCAATCCTGGGTCCAGAAGGGAGTGCATCAGTAATACTCCCCTCCACACCTGCTCGCTCCATGTGAAAGGGAGCACAATGGTGCCACCTCTTCCTTCCACAGTGCAGCCTGGCATTTTCCATTGCTGTGCTATGGAAGGAAGTGTTGCCATTGCGCTTCCCCAACTTCCACATGGTCAAGAGTGCTGCATGATTGCAGGCATAAAACAGATATTTTCTATTTTGCAAAAACTGTGTGAGTGTAATGCTTGGGGATGGGATGGCAATGGGGCAATGACAATGTCATGCAGAAGCACAACTTGCTAACCATTGGCATCCTGTCCCAGAAATGTCTCCCTAAGTTGAAGTTGACTTGACAGCAGTTAACAACTGCAAATGTAACAATATACCAGAACACAATGATCCCAAATCTTCGGTGAAATTAAATCAAGATGCTAGCAGAACTAACTTCTAGGAATGTGACCCAGTTATAAACCTGATGAAGGAATCTGAATAGCAGCAACAGAAATGACTGTTCTCACTAGGCTGCTGTTCTTATATCACACAGAATATTTTTCTGCACCTCAACAGTAAAATAATGCCCAAATGTGTTCAAGCCACATGACTTAATAAGACAAAGCCTACCATTGGAGAGTATCACCTTTGCCAGGGCAGAGATAAAACAATGCCTTGGAACTCCTGCCTGTTGCTGTGTCCCCCCTCCTCCATGTATTCAGGGGCAGCTGTTGTCCACTGGGACTTGTGGGAATAATGTTGAGAACATCACAAATAAACCCAAAGAGGCACTGCAGATGGAGCCAAGGACAGGTAGTTTGCCACCCGACCTCCTCTCCTGCTAGATCTCAGTATACTTTGTGCCCCTTTCCTGGATCCCATTCATATCAAACAAATAGAGCTGTGATTCCACTATTAAATGTGATGGCAACATCCTATGCAACCCTGGCATTTGCAATTTGGTGAGATATTCTTTGGCTGGCAGTTTTAAATACCTCTCCCCAAACTGTAGATCCCAAGATACAATAGGATAGAACCGTGGCAGTTAAAGTGGAACCATAGCACTATAATTGTGTAGTGTGGAAGGACACTTGGTTGGAAAGAATGCTCTGGGTTAGGCTTGAGGTGCCCCATCTTCCCAAACAGTAGGGTCACTCCTGTTTCTACTGGTTTGCACATAATTATAAAATATATAAATTAAATTAATAAATATAAATTAAATAAATATAAATTAAAAGCTCATTGTGAATAAAGGGTGGAAGGTAGATCCAAGGAAAATAAACTAATTTAAAGAATAACATTTTTAGTTTAGTTTAGTACAGGAGGTGATGGTGACCTTGTAAAATGCGGTTCTATTTGTGCTCCAGTTCTTGTAGCAAAATGTTATGACAGATTTTTTCAGACATGACCATTTAATTGTGTGCCTGCCTGTCTATCTGTGATAACGCTGCCTAATAAGAACACTTCTTATTTTTAATGGGTTTCTGTTGGTTTAATACGAGCAGTTGGCTGTCATAATAGATGGGGAACAGAAAGCAAGACAATGGCCATTTCTGCCCTTTACTGTTATACTGCTATTATTCCACTTTCAACATCCTATGGAATTCTGGGGTTTGTAGTTTACTGAGGTCAAAGATCTCTCTGGCTGGGAATTCTAAAGTGCCCTCCTTAAACTGAAAATTCCAGGATTCCATAAGATGTTGAAAATATAATAACAGCACTATAACAGTGTAGAACAAAAATGGCCAAAGTTAACCCTGTAGCGGCCAAGCTTGGAACTACCTAGTTCCAGACAGTTGCTATTGTGGCCATGAGATACTGGCAGCTGCGGCCCAAAAAGTAATGCTTCCAAGCTGTGAACTTTCTATGCAATCAATACTTGTATAATGTATGTGTCTGGGGCTGTCTTATGTTGTGGGTGGAGAAGGAGTAGAAAGAAAAAGCACTCATCTAAAGCCATGCATTTCTGAGTTAACTTCTGCCCCTTTTATCTGCAACCATAATTAAATAATTTTTAATTGTTAACTCATTATCACCATTTTACTGTTTGCACTGATTTATTATTATGCATTTACCTGTAGCATTTCTACAACATCTTTCTACACAGTTTGATCTTCTGCAATCAGATACAATATCTTTCTACGGTTATCTATGAATTTTTCAATTTCTACGGCATCTATGTCATTCTATATAAAAATTTAATAAGGCAGTTCAAAACAATAAAACAGCAATCAAATTATAACTATTTAAAACAATCTAGCCATGTCTGCAGACAGAGATAGCAGAAATCAATACTGAAATTGTTAATTAATACTTGGTGACTTTAGGGAGTTGTTTACTCATTCATCCTTCCCGCCAACCCCTACATAAAGATGGTACTATGATCAAAACCTTAATCTGGCACACATTATGGAAATAAGAAGGGCTTGAATGAAGTGTCCAGCTAGTCCCATCTTCACCACACTGGGTCTTGTTTCAACATTCCTGTATTGAGCTCAGGTGTGCTGTTGCTCCAGGTTTTTTGGGTGAGTAGTCTCAGGCAAGGTGCCTTCAGTGTGAACTGTACTTTATGGCTATCTTCCTTCTCCTCAAGGCACTGCTGCCAACTCACTTTCCTTTGCACTCTGAGCCAAAATCCATGCAATTACCTGGACACAGGGGAAATAGGGAAAGTTTTCTCAGCTCCAGGCGTTCATTATCGCTTAACTAAAGGCCCTATCACATTACTTTTACAGCAGTATTGTTCCACTTTAACTGTTGTGGCGACATTCTATGGAATTCTGGAGTTTGTAGTTTAGTCATTCCCAAGAGCTCTCTGACTGAGAATTCTAAATGCCCCTCCTTAAACTGCAAATCCCAGGATTCCATAGGATGTTGCCATGGCATGACAGGGCCTTAAGATTGTTCCTCATGTTTAGAAGGCTGTGAAATATATTCAGAAGTCTGGGGGCTTCAAATTCTTGGAATCTTGGAGAGTTTAGGGGGGAGATGAAACACTCTGTCCTCCTCCCCTAGCTAATAAAGCCCTGATTGTTCATTTAATCCTATTTTTGCCTCCCCTGATTTCTTTTAGGTATGAGAAGCTCTTCACCCCCATGAGATGTGATTACAATGGGGAAATTAATTGGCCCACAGGTTTCGTTTTTCCTACCCCTTCTTCAGAAGAATGTTTACAGGCTAGGCTTGTATTACTAAGGGAGGAATCCTATGGTCCAGGGGCCATTGGGTATAATGGAACTCACTCTTCATGGGAAGAGAAGATCTATACCTAGAGGCCTCTTTATAGTGGCAATGTAAAGGTTTAAATAAACAGCTTAGCTATCAATGTTTCAACAGAGAAGAGGGTATTCTAGATGTGAGGCAAAAGCAGGACACCAGAAGTACACTCTGTATCCAGCTGACTTTCCTTCAGTTGGACTCCATGGAATGAAAGTTACCACTTACAAAGTGGCCAAAGAGGAATAACACTTCCTCCACTTTCTGTCTAGCTAACATGGCTCTGAATTTGGCAGCGCAGCACCAAGGACTACCAAGACAACAAATAAAGGACTCTTACAGCAAATCAGGCCTGAACTCCCACTAGAAATCAGAATTGAGGCTGTCATACTTTGGGCACATCATGAGATGGCATGACTCATAAAAAAAGATGATAATACTCAGCAAAGTGGAAGACAATAGGAAAAGAAGACCACATTATAGACACACTGATGAAGGAAGCTGTGGCCCTGGGTTTGCAAGACAAGAGCAGGGCTGTTAGTGATTAGGGCTCTTCCAGGTCCCTTGTTCATAGGATCAAAGCCAACTTGACAACAAACAACAACAACAAAAGGCAGTTCCATCCTCTCTCCCCAGCCCTATAATGTAAATTAGCCTGGCAGTTGTTCTGTTGTAATGATGGATTTAGCCAGCAGATGGAGGACTTTATTCACTAAATGTGAGATGAGAACCTGCCAAATGCTACTTTGCTAGTTACTGAACAATACTACTCAGTGACACCTTATGTTATAACAGAAGGACACTCTTTCCTCTGCCTGTATTGACAAACTGCAGGAAGGGGAGGGGAAACTTCTGGCAATACCTTGTCCCAGTCAATTTGAATTAATGTTCACTTAACATATAATCATGAATACAAAAGTTGAAGGAATTTCAAAAGGCCTTTTCTGCTTGGAAACAGAGGCCGTTACTGCATGAAGCTGTCATGTTGCTCCCAGTCCAGGATCCATGCTATTAGTTGTCTGTCACATCTTTACTGTATGAAGCATTTCTCAATCAGAGTGTTAATGCAGCTCTCTTGAGTATGAATAACTGTATGAGTTTTTATCTAGAATGTATTACATTTTTACTGCTAAGATCTTACCCCTTCAAAGTGTACACCAGTGCCAGCTTCTCTGGTATTGATGTCTAGTTCCTGAGCTCTTCAGCTGACTGCTGGAGAGTACAGAATAACAGACTAGATAGGTCTTTGGTCTCATCCAACATCACTCTTCTTGTGTTCTTAAAACTAAGGAATAAAATGGGGTGGGTGAAGATTCAAATAGTAATGAAAACCATACAGATTTGAATGGTTCATTCTTCGGCAATAGTACATTTTTATAATGAAGAAAGATTCTAGGTCTCCTTGCTTTCAGAACAGATGTTAAGAAGACATCTTTTTAACCTGACCTTTAATATTATTTTAGTTAGTTGTAGTGTTGTTTTTAGTAGTTTTTACTGTCTTTAATGTTTGTTCATTTTTAGATTGGTTATACCCCACCCTGGTAGGTCTGGTCGATAGAATGCATTAAAAAATTGCAAAAAATAAATTGAAGCAAGGAACACATTTGTGACTACTTCAAATGCTAGTAACATGGCCCTAGCAAAGCGAGCTATTAAAAGAAATCAAGATTTCTACGTATTATTTATCATTGGCCTACATCCTGTTGTTAATCCCAAGCAAAGCAGAACAATTGAATCAATGAGATTTATCTATGTGTTGATTCAGCATTTTACAATGCAGTCAACGGGTTTACTCTTGCTGGGACTAATTGTTAGGATTTAAGCCTTTATCTTTATGCACAGATGTATGGTTGTATGTATTTTGTGTATGGTTTTCCTTTTTTACCTGTAAACTATCCAGAGAACATTTGTTATTGTGTGATAGATAAATACTATTAGTTAAATAAATAAAGAATTCATATTTATACATTGTTCAGTGTGGAGTTATCATGTCACCAGTTCAGGACAGAACTAGCTCAATAAGAGAGGATAATATTTGTAATTTAGATTTATTGCAGCCTATCTAGACTGTTGTTGCTGCTGCTGCTGTTGGGCACCTTCAAGTCATTTCTGACTTATGGTGACCCTAAGATGAACCAGTAATGGAGTTTCCTTGACAAGAGTTGTTCAAAGCAGATTTGCCATTGTTTTCCTCAGAGTCTGAGAGAGTGTGACTTGCCCAAGGTCACCCAGTAGGTCTCCATGGCTGAGCAAGGATTAGAATCCTGGCCTTGTCCAACACTCAGACCACTACATCATGTTGTTTCTCATAATATTTTGCTATTCCTAAAGTATTTATTTAGTTATGAACCCAGCCTTTCAGTTTTCCTAAAAACTCTTGGT
The DNA here is from genome assembly GCA_948474755.1 of Ctenosaura bakeri. Taxonomy (NCBI): domain Eukaryota; kingdom Metazoa; phylum Chordata; class Lepidosauria; order Squamata; family Iguanidae; genus Ctenosaura; species Ctenosaura bakeri. Next base: position 608,677 of record CAOLHI010000121.1, on the reverse strand, counting down.
TGATGGCATTGGTGTATATAGTGCCTTTCTCAGAACAAATGGAAATTGTTAAAATACAGGAACTGGTATGGGAAATTTTATGAATGTCATAATATTGAGGAATCTCTGTGGCCTTGCAAAGATAAGCCCATGGCTACAGGAAAAGAGACCACAAAGTTCCAGTAGCAATGAATACATTTCATAGCATCCCACGGGAACGGGAAGAAATGGAAGTGTGATTAAGCATAAAAATCAACCCTCTATTTTTTGCTTCTTCAAGCAGATTAAGCTTGTTGCTCAATAAATGTCCTCATGTATCAACTGAAAAAGAATGGTAATTAAAAAGTGTGACAGATGGGAAACCTCATTAGGGACCTCTTAGTCCTAATTGGGAGAGGTTTGTGTAAATTGCATATTCAGTCCTGTCACACTGTATCTTAACAATCTTAACACTAGCATGATTCTCCAAATCAAAATGAAATTCCAGAAAAGGAAAGAAAATATCTCCTCTTGTGCATTCTGAAATATATGTTTTTTAGTTCTGCTGGCAAATAAATGAGCAGGTCAAGTTTGTTTAGGAAAATAATTACAGGAATGAGGACCAACTCTTCCAAATTTCCAAACAGCTGGGGAGAGAGGAGCATCCTGACTTCTTAAAAATAGTAGTCTTTGGAAAGGTCCTTTTCAGCTATCAACCAGTATTTTATATTAATCTGATATAACTATGCAGCTGATGCCCAGTAAAGTAGATAGTGGGAGGAGAGTTACAGTTATGGCAATTGTGTACAGTTGTGACTAAGTGTAAGTAGTTATCATGAGTATGGGACAGTTGCCTACATCCATTAATTAAGTGGCTGACAGGGAATACTGACCATCAACTTTTAGGAGCTGTTACTTGTGTTTGGCTGATTTTTCCATTACTCGCAGTCTAGTCATCTGCCCCAATGCTTTCCTTGCTTGAAACATCTAGGAACCAGGAACCTAAACAAGCTCTGTCCAGTAGGTAAGGATGCTCAGGTGTGATGATGTCACCTGCCTGAGAGTCACACTAGGTGTTAAGGTTGAACACTTTTTTAAAAAAGGGCTTCCTAAATCACAAAATACATCTGTTTGCCACAGTACTTGATATTTGTTACCTATGCATTTTAGCATTTAATATACTTTGATCTGTGATAGGTCTTTGGAAGATAAGCACAGGATGAATTTGTAAGTCTGATTGCAGAAGTATAGGGCCAGGATTCACTTGGGGACATACATATTCATACCTGGACTTAAACCTGAGGGAATAGAATCAAGCAGTTTTACAATATCCATATTCAACCAGGGGCTACTGCTACGTTACTATGTAAGGGAGCCAGCAAAGTGTCCATTGTGCACTGGGACTGATGTACAATAGGATCAATGCACATTGGGACAAGCGCATAGTAGAACTGAGGCACAACAGGACCCAATGCACAACAGGGCCAATGTACAACCTGACCTGATGCACAATGGAACCAGCGTACTACCTGACCTATGCTCAATAGGGCAGATGCACACACAAGAAGATTGATGCACAACAAGAACAATGTGCATAGGGAGTGCCAATGTGCATTGGATAGAGCCCAATGTTCATTAAGAAACTTCTGATGATGTCCCAATAGGCATCTTTGCAATTCACTAACAGGTTCTTTAGTGCCTTTGCTACACAGCTAAGTATGCATAAATTTATGTGACATAGACTATGATAGACAGTTCTGGCCAATATTTATTACAAATTCCTATTGTGGGAGTTAAAACAGGAAGAACACAGGGAAAAAGCATTCCCTTTAATAATGAGTTTGATTCTGAGATTAATTAGGTGGAATAGCACAGGACATTTATTAAGTTACAAGCTAAAAAAGGCACAGCAGCAGTTCCAAAATTTTGGAGATGCTTCAGTCTAAACTTAAAAGATGGACCTGTCACTTATTCAACCCTTTTCCTCCCACTCCTGTTCCTGATGGTCAGGAATTTTACAAAAAGATGCTGGTTCTGGTTTGTAAATCATGTCTTGAGGGCTCCAGTGTTAGATCTTACTGCGTCCAAGAGACTAAATCTCACAACTGGTCTGAAGTGTCTGAACTTGGCTTGGACTTCACCCTTTGGTTCAATGCAGTGTACATTCCTGTGGGAAGCTACTGATAGTCTTATCCTCCATGAATTTGTGTAATCCACAAAGGCAAGAGCTATACGGGGTAGCCTCCATTTACAAGTCTGTGCATTACAGAGGCAATGTCTAGGATCCTATTGGTGTCATGTGCTTGCATAACCTGGGCTCTTATGTGCTCCTAAGTTAGTTGTACAAGGAGGCTTTCTGCACTCCTTACACAATACCTTTCCCACCACACAAGACAACTTTGCATTGCTATTGTTTCCCCTCCACAACAATTTGGCAGGATAAAGGCAGGGCCTGCCAGGCAGCTCTGGCTACAGTTTTGCAGCTGAGAGAAAAGAGCAACCATTGTCTTTCCAGATCTCAAGTGTATTCACTAGATTTTTTTTTTCCAAGGGGCGGATGTCTGCTCTTTTCTCTTGGCTGTACAACTGCAGCCAGATGCTATTAGATACTCCCATCCTCCCCTGATCACCAAAAAGGATGTGAGCCATGTGTAGGTGCTCCTATTCTTGGAGAGAAAGATGGGACATAAATGAATAAGTAAAAATAAGAAGGTGCCTTGCATGTTGCGGGTGGAAAAGAAGCCCTATATTAAAATATATTCCATGAGTATCCTATTGGATCATGGCCAAAGTTTTCTTGTCTCTGGACCTCCTGAAAAGCCTGACACTAGGTTGACACATAGACACAGACTTTCTGAAACACAGAAAATTGCCAATATATACATGCATGAAAGATGGGCAAGTGTGTGCTGTCTCACTCCTCATTTCCTTTCTATAACATTTTGCCATATGATGTTACCTCAAATAATGTAGTTTCTACAATAATAAGTTTGCTTTGGAGACTATAACCTTTATTACCTTCTGTGAAGTGCTGAGCACACTTTTGGAGTCTATTATATAGACAGTTTGTGAATGAGTTGATAATGGCACATGTGGAGTACAGGCAAGTGAGCTTTTCTTGGTATTACTCATCCTCTTATGTGGGGATTCACTTTGCTACGCTTCCAGAAAACCCAGATAAAAGTGGCAAGAAAGGAATGCCTTCTATGAAGTTCTGAGGTTTTATAGTGCTGTATAAAAAACTACATAAAGTGTTCTTTTCTTGTTAATGAAATAGCAGATGTTTGAGATAGTAAGGAATAGATCCTTTCGATATTTGTTGAATCATTTACTATTGATGTTTTATCATTTTCATGGGTAAGTTTTGATGTGGGTTATCTTTTTAGTGTTCTGCATATTAAGAACTGCTGTTTTCTTTGGAACCTATTTTGGCAATCAGCAGACAGTGTAGCTCAATAAAAAAAGAATTAAGATGGTTTTCAACTCAGTTATAGATTGCTGTTATTGTGTGCCTTCAAGTCATTTCTGACTTATGGCAACTAGTAAGGCAAATCTGTCACAGGATTTTTTTCATAAAATTTGGGCTTTGCTTTTGCTTTCATCAGAGGCTGAGAGAGTATGACTTCTCCAAGGTCACCTAGTGGGTTTCCCTGGCTGAGCAGGGACTCCAGAGACATAATCCAATGCTCAAATAACAACACCATGGTGGCCCTTTACTGATACTTTAATTACATGTCAGTGATGATATTTTGTATATTTTTATCTGATTTGTATCTTGTTTAATTTGTAAGCAGCCTTGAGTCCTGATCCTGTGGGGAAAAGGTCTGCTTTTGTTGTTATGTGCCTTCAGGTCAATTCCATCTTATGGTGACTGTTTCATAGGATTTCCTTGGTAAGAGTTATTCCAAAGAGATTTGCTATTGTCTTCCTCTGAGGCTGAGAGTGTGTGACCTATCCAAGGTTACCTAATAGGTTTCCATGGTTGTGGGGAGTCTTAGTGTAATACTCTCAAAGTCCCAGTCCAATACTCAGACCATTACACAGCACTGGCTCTTTGGGGGAAAGGTAGGATATGCATAAGGATAATGGGAATGATATTAATCCATTTTGAAACAATTGCTGCCACTTTTAGCTAAATTGACTAGGAATTACATTTTTCCTTTATTTTACATATATCTAAATCTCATTTTTCTGCCAGTAACACTATCCAAAAAATATGGGAAATAAAATCTTGACTGGCTATAAACAGAATGTATCCATTAGCTAGAAAATTCAGACATATGGGAATTTCACTGTGAGAAACTGAGTTATTCATGATCTCTGGATTTCTTTTTTTCCTGTTCATGTTACCAGTGGTACTCAGAAACAATCTGGGTTTCATTTTTTGTAAGTGCTCTCAGTTTACTCCTTTCTCCTTTCTTTTTTTGTTAAGTTGAAAATAAAATGGCCAGTATCCTAATGTGCTTATAAAAATCTATTTGCTGTGGTCGTAGTTGGAATACTGTGTACAGTTCTGTTTTCCTCGCATTCAAAAACATGGGAGAGAGAGAGAGAGAGAGAAAAAAAGATGCATTTGAGCCTGTGAAGAAATGGTGTAGGGCAACCAAAGTTGTCCTGGGTTGGAGAGCCTTCCTGTGAGGGAATTCTGAAACATCTGGATCTTTTCAGTTTAGGAAAGAAAAATCTCTTATGCTGATAAGTCAGGGATCACTTTTCTGTATGCCTCCTTTTTGGTCTTTCATTGCTCCAAAGGGAAAACTTAGTCCTCTTCCTCTTCTAGCTTGACTTAGCCTAGCACCTATAGAGAGTTCTCCTATTGGAATTTCTATAGCCTTGGTGTCAATGCTTCTTGATCACAGTAACTAGCTGCTACATCCCTGCACTCTCTACCAAAGGCAATCAGAGAAAAAATATGTTAAATTCTTACTGCATCCAGAAATAAAGAAGGAGCCATGAAAATATCTGATATCTGAGGTGTAATGAAGCCTGAATTTTATTACATCCTGGTGGAAAAGACCCAAACCATTTTAGTTCTCAGTGTGGATTACTTATGTTCTGAATCATGAAGTCTTAATTTCTTACTTTCCCCAGAATAGATTTAAAATATTATAGAAAAAGGCCAAATGTTTACAGAATTTGAATGAAAAAAAAGGAAGGAAGGAAGGAAGGAAGGAAGGAAGGAAGGAAGGAAGGAAGGAAGGAAGGAAGAGCGAGCACATTTGTGAGATAAGTCTTATGCTTATGGGGTGTGTAATAATGTTTTAAACGAACATGTCAATAGAGGAGGCATTGAGCCAGAAAAGAACTGACAGTATTAGCTGTACATCAAACACAACATTAGTATCTCATGATTTAGCTACCAATGTCTAAGTTGAAATGAACCCTGGTGATTGATATATAAAGAGAAAATGTTGCTATAGAGAAAGAGGACCCTCTCTTGTACCTTTCATAGACAATTCAGCTTGACTAATCAGCACGATTCAATTTATGTAAAAATGGGTTTGACAAGTAAACTTAAGGCAGAAGTGGATACCTCTAGAGGAAGGGGGGCATTTTTCACCCCCATACCACCCCTAGGTGCTTTTCAACAATGTCCAGTTCTATCACATCACTCTTGGTTTTATTTTCAGTGAATTTTTAGTCAATTTGTTCATTCTTAAAAAATTGTAAATCTACTTTTTTGGGTCTTTTTTAAAAATTTTATTTGATTATAAAGGGAAAAATAAAGAAGAAAAGAAGAAAAACATAACGTGAGAAACATAAAAGTGAAAAAAGAGAATTTGTAACAGAAAAATGCTTACATTGTTATTTTTCTCCTAATCTACTAACATAACATACTTATTCCACATATTATAAATCATACTGTTTGTGTGTGTGTGTGTGTGTATATATATATATATTTTACCCGTATCTAAATCTCATTCATATTATACCCATTATTATTATTTCTCATAATTAATATTTAGGAAAATATACGATTAATAATTTCATTCTTATTTCTCTCGTTTTCAACTAAGTTTAACTTCTTACTATTACTAGATATATTCTTATTACTAAACATATCATTGCTAACCCTATACATGAACCCATCCCCAGAGCCAACTATATTTCAGATTACTCCACCTTCCAAAATTGTTCCTGTGGAGGTATGACACATTCCTCTTTTATTAAAACCTTTTCGACAAATATCTTCCATATTACTTGGTGGGCCTTAAGGGGGGCACAAAACTGTTTCGTGGGAGTTCTGAGCAGGGCTAAAACTTCTGTAAAATTTCTTTTACAATTTGTTTCTCAGGGTTTGAGGGGGCTTCTGGGGCTTTCTACATTTGTTTGGTATGATATTTTATTCAAGAATTTTTAAAAACTTCTGCTATTATCACAGGATCCCACATATGACCTGTAATTTTTTTGAGAAAAGAAGAAAAAGCCTTCCAGATGACTCCAGTGTTCTATCCCCAAAGGGGCTCACAAGTGCGTATGGAAGTTCCATGAACAGGTCATGAATGCAATAGTCCCATTGTTCATATTCCCAGGAAATTATTATGACAAGCATACACACTCTGATACTGAAAATAATATATGTCCATCATGATTAGTAGCTGTTGATAATGTTGTCCTCCATGTCTTTGTAGATTTGATGGGAACATCTACTTCATGTTTTAGTGCTGGGACTAAACCCACTTCAGCTTACATTAGAAAGCATTCATTGACTATTGAATAATGGAGAAATAGGAATTCTTATCAATTAAGGGGGGAAAGTTACTTTAATTATTTGGGTACATGATTTTCCAAACTTCCAGCCTCTAACTACTTGGTACCCCACAAGGACTATTGTATTTGGTTCCTCCAAAGGACTATTGTACTTTTGGTTTAAAAAAAATGATTAAAACAACAGCAACAAATGCCAGGAACTTAGATTACAATAAGGTTATGTGAATGCTTGGAATTAACATGCTAATCAGTGTATTATTATGCTAAACCCCATCTAGCAACTCCTTTAACTCACTAAATTCCTCTGTCACATTCAGTAAATTAGGAAGGTCTAGTGCCTCAGAAGAACTACTGGAATTAGAGGGAACGTGTCACATGATACAGACTAATCTGTGTGATTTCTTTGAAAAGATAGGGGGAGACAACTTTCTAGATCCCAGGTCAGAGCAGAAGAGTTGGGTTTATGGAGCAGAAGAAGAGCTCAGTGTTGGAAATAAGAAAACAAAATGAATGGAAGATAAGAAAGAAGTCTTGTAATGGACTGAGGATGAGGTGATGTGCTTGGTTTGTTTGGCAGGAGTCCAAGGTGTTAAAGCAGACAGATCCCTTTCAGAATGTCAAGGCTTTTAGGCTTGAAAGGCAGGTGCCTCCATTGGCCTGTACATCCACTTGACTCCCAATTTTGGGGAAAAGGCAAAATTTAAATAAAGGGGAGGAGGAGGAGGAGGAGGAGGAGGAGGGGGAGGAAATATTTGGAGTATTTGGGGAGATGAGGGTGCATTGTGATTCTGGACTCGTTTCTCCTGTATGTATACAAGAGAAGTCTTGAGTGAGTGCGTGAGTGAGTGCGTTGATGTGTGATATTCCCTTCAATAAAATGATTTATTTGGCATCTTTGTCTGGTTTTTGGTTTGGCCTGACCCCATAAAAACTGGGTAAAAAGACCTCGCTAGGTTACCCTGCCTCTCGCATTGCTACTGCTTGTGCTCTGTTGAGTTCCCATTCCCTATTATGTAGAATACATTAAGGCATCCCCTAAGGGACCCCAGAAATCAGGGTAACAAAACCATCCCTCATTTCTTGGCTTCTTTCCTCTCTTTCCCCATCACCTTATTCTACTTTTTACCTATGTCATCATCATCTTCTTCTTTTAACCCACCCCGTTTTTACTTATACAGTTATAGAAAGATGGGTCCAATGAAAAGCAGACTTGTTAGACACCTGATCATTAAAAATGCAGATGCCACAGATTGTATTTGGAATCTCTGACTTTTTTCTGCACACAAAACCTGTGTTCCACCAATGATCTTCACAGACCATACTTCTTGATTGCGATCGGTGAGACAGAAATGGTACAGTAATCTGCATATGTTCAGAAACTCTCAAAAAATCAGATGAAGAATTCTCCATCGTTGATCCACTGACTGATATTTGTAGCTGCTCTGTTTCTGTACTTGTGGTGGATAAGTGCCCTACAAATGGAATAAATCTGTCCTTACTAACCTTTAACAAATAAGGCATTTGAAGAGTGAGGACAAGCATACATGTTGGAGGAGGAAGAAAGAACAGAGAGATGCAGAGGAGTGACCAACAGAAATGAATAAGTTGTAAGATGAGATCCTATGCTTTGGAACAGCCTTATCCAACAACTCTCAAATGTATTGGATTGTTCCAAAGTACCAACCATATTACGGACTTTGAAATCAATGTGAGGAAGAATTCCAGGATGAAGGAAGACAATTGTAAAAGGACAAGAAGAGGCCTTCTGAAGGAGCCTATAACAAATATATTTCCCTAATGTCAACAGTGACAACCTCCATGCCTTTCTCTGTAAATCCCATTGCCTTACTCAGTGCTAGTGTTTTCAACAATGCGTTAATTGATGGTAAGTTAAGATAAATTGGTATCCACTATCAATGCTTATGGTACTGAATTGACTTTCCAATTTCTCATATTTAACAGTATCAAATTAATTTTCAAGTCAGATATTCCAAGCTCTCACGAATCT